>QNGE01006278.1:0-33382 GCA_008508345.1 Paragonimus westermani | reverse complement strand
CCATAACACAGGTTCCACGTGATTAAAGTTAAGATAGTTACCCAGGCCATTTAGCGACCTTAAAAAGGTATATATTTTTGTTTGCGTTGAAATATCTGTATATCATAGTTCTAGGTCGTCTCGGGTAAGGAGAGGTATCGTCCTGAAGGCTGGAGAACGTGAGATGACAGTGAACACAGTTTACACCGGCAAAGTATGACCATTTAGGATGAATTACATTAATAGCCGTAAATTATTCAAACATGAGCGGATAAGCAAAGATACCATTGGAAAGCGCTCATAAAACAAAAATGATCAAGCGGGTCTAACAGTATACTTTCTAAGGATCTACTGAATAAGACTGACGAAAGAAATACTGACAATATTAGTCAGTCGTCTACCATCCGGAACAATCTTAGTTCCAGCGAAGGCCGGATAGCATGGAATTCAAGGCCACGAATTCCAGATGCACGAGTCCTTCACTCAAATTTTGCAAATCGCATTTGTCTCTCAGGACTGAGGATCCAGTGATTCCCGATTTCTGTAACGGGTACACGAGCGGAAGTAACATCTACCTCGGTTCGACGTGTCGAAAGTTGACGACGTTTGACTCGTCTGTCTTTGACATAAGGTCAGGATAGAAATTAGCGTATCGAAGGCCAGAAAAAAGCTATTTGTGGATAACGGCTTAATCGTGTATGCAAACAGTATACCTGTTTGCACAGGAAGACACGTTGATGTTAAACAACATGTTCAATCATTCATATATTGCGCATCATCCATTATGAAACCACTCGTGTCAGTATGAAAAAATCATAAGTATCAAAAGAAATTTCCTTACTAAGCAGAATGTCATTTTTAAGAAGAACGAAGTAATGTTGAAGGTTGACTGATGCAGAAAATAATGCGTCGCAAGATCTAGATTAACCAAGGTATTTTGCATTAAAGGTATCCAATCAACCAGTACACGTATGACCTACTCGACTGATGTTTGGGCACGGAAATTGTTACTTGTACGGGTCATGCCCAAAGAGGCATCTCGTCTGACTGTGTCCGGCGTATCCCGTGTACGGTGCATTGGTTGCTGGGATTGCGTACGTGGTGGAACTCCGAGCTCAGTAATTATGTGAGAGTGACCTCGTTTCGCGAAACGCTCGATTTGGTCGGAGTCACTCAAATCAAGTTTTTGAGCTGTAGAACTGTGTGTTAATTGCGAAAGATTGCGACGTTGAAGCATGGCGATTAGCCTACGATTCACGTTTGGCGAATTTTCAGCTCCCATCAGAGCTCGGGCAACTTCTTGATCCTCAACACTTGCGTGGGCAGGCAACGAAGTGTCACCACATGTTTCATATTCGCTGTGGCCATTTTTCGATAAGCTACGAAGTTCTAATTGCTTTAAAAAATATTAGGGTTGGGAGCGTACATAAAAATTCGAAGGCGATTCGTCGCAAATATGGGTTACACATAAATGGTCACTTTGCAAACATATCTCCTTGTTAAGCTACGGTATGATGGACGATCAAGTCAGAGATGTGATTATTCTAACACTCAGTGGAATATCTCAAAATAATGATGCGGTGTGACCAAAATCCATAACGGATAAAATGCGTACAATACCAGTGACCTAATTAGCTATCACTTAACAAAATCGGGCTAACAGGCGAGAAGCGGCAAGCGAAAATCCGTGGCAGATAAAGTCAGACAGACATACGGGACCAGACAGAAGTGCACACGACGTTTAAATGGTAACCTCGGTGCTCTGTGGACTGGAGTTTCGGTTTATGAACGTGAGCGCGTGCGAATCAGACTAAGTTTCGCTACAATAACATGTTAAAAATGTCAGATAGGAGCCTCTAAGCGTGCATGTAGTTAATACTGAAATTTAAACTGTCAGCTTATCAAATTTAATTAACGAGGGTTCGATTGATTCCAAGTCTGAAGTACACTTGAAACACTCGTTACATTTAGCCGTCGTTACTCTGTTGTAATCTCCTAATGCGCCCGTTTTGGTTTGATTTCCTGTACCACTGTGGGCTTGGTTGACTGAGTAAAACTTTCACTTTCCCATTTGTCTTGTTTTCCCATACTGAGTATATTGTTCATTCCTTTCTTTCTAAGTTCACTGTAGCCTGATATATCATTAGCGTGCCCATTAGAATACGGTCACTGTCGTATGGCGTTACGTCTAATGAATGACCTAATCATAAGGCTGATCCTTTCAACAATCAGATAGAGTGAGATCCAGTAATTTTCCAGTTTGATATCAATACCAACAAAAAAATAAAAGTTGATTTCCTTTAAATTGTGCTTTCTAGTTAGCTATTAAAGTCTGAAGCAGTTTTACAGGCACAATGGGCAGACGAAAAATACGGAAGGTTGACAAGTGATTCTACCTAGCCAGCCACATGCTCAACCCTGCAAGATAGACACAAAAGTGGATAGATGAGTCCGTCTATCAAAAATGACTCGACAAGTGGTAGGCAAGTGATTGGATTCAATGATTTGCTACATACAGAGTGCTGGCGTGTAATATCTGATCATTATAGTCTAAGTGAATGCAAACAACAGTACGTATAACACTATAACGTCAATAATGAGGTTGAATGTTGACATGTTTAATGGGTTTCCTGAGTGAATGACGAAGTCAGTGGGCTACGTTCAGTCTGCTACCCGAAGGCACGGCAGCTGTCTCCTGGCTTGACGGTTGTACCAAGCCATCGAGATTGATCAATACCAGAAAGCAAAAGTACGTACAAATCACTATGTCAGTTTGTTGAGTATTCAATTGTAGACTGTTACGTTTCAGAATACTGCAAGTTTATCATCACAGCTGCATTCCACTTCATTAGCATTTGAGAGTACGTATGTCAGTTGTTTTTATCTATATTTTGTCTTATCGATTAGAACATACTGACAGGCATTCCCGTAACCTAGAATTTTCTTGAACATGAACTCTACCTTGTTATACATTGTGAATTACTCGACCCACTTTGTAAATTGGCGTTTGACCAAAGTAGTGGACAATGAATCAAATGTAATCCTAAATGTTATCAGAAAAGAGGTGTACGCACCAGCGAAAATGTTGACACTGCTCAGTTTCACATTTGTTTGAGGTAAGGAGTATTGTAAACAGATGCAGAAAATAAAAGCTGAGAATTCAGAAGGAAAGAGTTTTAAAGCTTGATAATAAGGGAAAATCGATTTACACTCGAACGTTTTCTCACACTACAAACGTTAATAATACGCTGCCATCTGACAAACGCACCTCTCGGTAGTGTGGTTTTGTTGTACATAATGTATTGAAAGAGTTCGATAATTTCATACGTCACATACTGAACCCGATTCTTCGGTGTTGCCTTTCACTTCTAGTAATCACGTTAAGTAGACTTATCGTTTGGTTTATTGTGATTGAGATATTCTACCCATTTTTTCGTTGCAGAATATTTGTGCCCGTATTCACTCAATTGTCTTACTTTTATTTCCGGTGACAGGATAACAAATCCACTTTCTGTGGCTTGTTCTTGTAGATTTATTTCGGTGAATGTAATCAACAGTAATGACAAGGCGGTTTTTTCAACCATATATGGTGCTGCAACATTCAGTTTAAAATCTATGAGACTTTTGAACGTTTTGCTTGCATTATCCGTGACTCACGACAACGTTTGAGTGAAAATACTAGTTTTTCACTGCACCGATGGCAACCAAAAATAGATCCGATTTCAATGAAAGTATCCGGATGACTCGTCTGAGTAAAAAGCAGAAATAGTCTATATGGTCTACGAGGACCAATAGTGACAGTTTCTAACAGCCATACAACTAAGGGAGTATTTGTGTTCATAGGTTCACCAACACGATCCACACTGAAAATAAACGCTAACAGAACATAACTGAAACACAATGGAGAGCTCGAAGTCGTTCCGCCCTAGCTTGTAGATTTGAGATGCTTTTCAAAGATAGATCTGGAAGAAATGTATTTATAAATCCCCCTTGGCTCTACATTTCTTTTGGGTCTGATTTTAACAGAAGACAGTGTTTACGTTAGCTTGATGTAATTTCTTACTCTCGTTCCACATGGCTTATTCAAGATGATTGATTGCGTACAATCCGTGAACAATTTCATCCCTAAGGTGACGCCAGCAGTCTAAAGGGGGTTCCTTCTCTGATAACAAATTTTCGTGAGTTATTTAACAACATAATGAAACTGGTTTCTATACTCGATTTAAAAGGAGTTTTATCCTCATTCTCTTCGTCGTAATCGTGATCATCATCAATACCGTCATTTCTGGTTTTTCGCTGTCTCTGTGTTTGGGATGATTCGAATTGCCGTTGGTTTTGACAATGATCCACTAACTTGCAGAGTAAATAATTAAAAGTGTATGACAAAGAAAAAGTAGAGAAAAAACAGAAAACTAATTGAAATTCGCGAAAAAGAAAAGTCATCAGGTCTGCGGATATAGCATCTCCACTGACTGCGACGCATCACCATGCCAGAGATTATTTTCAAACAGCAGTGTGGTTGGTCACAAAGTCCCCATCCAGGTAGACTGTACCTACCAGCTGTGCTCACTGGGACAGTCAAGGCTTCCATAATCCTTGACCACCATATCGCTTGATTGTCTTGATGTTTCTTTCAGCCGTCAGTAGCCACGTTAAGCTGTGGGCGGTGAGGCAGACACTCCCTCGGCATACGGAGTACATAGTTCAACGACCGAAGACTGTGCACACTTTGGGGTCACAAAGTTGCACGTTTCCCAAATAGACGCCGATTGACTGTCGTGCTGCTGGCAATCATCCCTTTTGCTACAGGCTAACGGGTGGAGACGACGTTGGTGGGATATCGAGAATCACAATGCATCTTTTGTGCGAACTATAGGGCAAAACTGAATACGCACGTGTTGCAAACCTTGCTTTTAATAGCTAAATTGACGGCCTCGCGGCGCCATAAGTGGAGGAGTTTGAGGATTGTACTATTTATATTCGCCATCAGCTTGGGCGCCTCATCAGTAATACTACAAGCTAGGAAGATGTTATTACAAGGGTTGACACAACGCCTTTGTCAGTGGGTTCATTATGTCATTACCCCAGATCAAATCTTGGTTCCTTTTCCGTAGAACCGAGTTTTTATGTTTCCGTTGGAATTTTTCTTATGTAGACAAACGTACACAAATAGATTCTATTTTACTTGTTTGAATCCTTAACGGTGAGTTTTGGGCTGCGCTAGCTTCTACCATCTTTGCTGTCAACCGTACTCACAGGTGTCTTACTTACAAGATGAATGTGGTTTTGGAACACACCAAGGGATATCCCGTTTACCAGAATGAGTCATTAGCTTTGAAGAACTTGCGGTCACTTCCAATAGCACCTTATGTCTACACAATCGAACTGTCGTTCACAACTCATTCATTAGTTCTGTCTGAATTATATTATGATCATTTACGTTTTAAAAAAGGAAAATCTTGGTGAATAGAAATTGACATGAGAAGTAAGTACGCCTGTCGAAGCTATTCCAGATGCATTCACAGGGTTCAAGCTGAGCTATGAAAACTAAACTCCTCATCCAGTCATGAGCTGTGGTGACATATTCACGCTGATGATCACAGTCTATGCTGAAACAAATTGTGTGATTTTGTTCACTATTTTCGGTGATTTAATATACTACCTCGACGTTCACTAGTTTTCAACTTTAGAAAATTTTGGGACGTTCAGTCTTAGAGGTGCATTTTAACACCTGGTAGTGAAAACGTTGAAGTCACTTTATCGGGCATATCGTGCCAGAGTTATTACACCTCATGGTTCGACGACTTCAGTTGAAGACTTCACGGCATCTGCGTCTAATGATGTTGCAGAGAAATGGACTCGTACGCTAAAGTGTGCGAAACAATCTGCTGATGTATTTTCTTATTTTTGAGTTCCATCATGAATTGGATAATCTATTGCGTGCATTATGGGAACGTTATACACTCAGCTGCAGGCGATAGTCCGTCAAAACTGACGAGGATTCGAAAGTTTCGAACACATGTGGAATAATTGGAATTGCCAGTGGTAGTTTAGCGGTATGATAATGATCTTCGGGAAGAAACCCGAAATGCGATCCGAATACTATTTACCACACGTACCGCTGATGTATCTAGACACAGATGCAAGGTGGTGAAGATTGCACGGACCACCTGACAGAAAATTGCAGACGATTACAAGATAAGGGACTTTACTGCAATATGTAGTGTTTTATTCATTTAAACTATGGTACGCTGTAATGGCTGTGGTGGCGATTCCTACATTTGTTTGCCTACATGATTAACTGTTCTGTGTTACATTTTCTGATAAAAAGGATTCCTCCACTGCAGTTACTGTTTGTCATGTTTTTGTTTAGGATTAACACAATATTAGTCCTCTTGGTAATGGCCAATTTTCATGACCATGTTTATATAGTTATTAAACTACAACATTGCTAAATGTATTCTACACACTGATATTGATGCTGTATGGAGTGAAGTGTCTTCAAGGACAATATTTTACTCAATCTCAAAATGTTTACTTACTAGGGAAGTAAGGAATACTTTTCTAATTAACCTTTTCAGTAGAAAGATTTTGTCTAATGAGTATGCTTATGACCACTCTAACTCCCAACTCAGTGCACTGGCCTATGAACTGTGGCATTAGTCATTGCCATGCAGACATCTCTTGTTACACTGACTGCTACCAGCCACCTACTGCTGCATAAAACTGCCCTAATCAGAGGTGGTTCTAACTGATATGCTGCTATTGCACATGTTACATCGAGACCCAACTTGACTACATTCTTCACCTCATTTTTGACTAGTTTTTTAATATGTGGTTGTTTAGCGAGCATCCGACCGCCTGCTCCATTAGCTCCTTACACTCCGTCGTCTAAATTCTCTATTTTTGTTTGTAAACATTTGACTGTAGAAACGCTTTATTAACACTTATCCGATTTTACGCTTCTGATCTGTACTGGTTTAAGATTGACATACTGAACACCAAAATCCATCAAAAAGGAAAATTCGAGATAGTGATATTGTTCAACCTGTCCACATTACTTCGTACGTCTTTGCGTGTCTGTTTCTGTTTCATATACCACAGGTCTTTTGTACGCACATGTACACACACAACAGTAACCACATCATTTTAGTTCACTCTTATCCTCCATTCTCTTACATCTTCTTTAAGCAATTTCTGCTCCTACACTACACTCGTCTGACATACTTCACTCAGAAACAAAAGGCTGCAGATATGGGTGAAGACGAACCTGTCTGACTGCACTTATCAGATTACGTACCACGTGTGGTGGGAATACTTTCGCCGGCCTCTAAATGTTACGCTATCTGCAAACTGACAGCTGCTTTTGCAGTGGTAATTTATTCGTTCACATTTTGTACAAACCTCTAGCACGACTTACCTGAACGGCATGTTAACCCAACATCACACTATGATTTGTACAATTATCTGTTATGACTAAGGCTACAGTGTGTTTCATTCTGTTAGCTAGTAACAGTTGGAATGCTATGGTTTCAAATTTTGTTCCCCCATTCCTACAACTGCTTCATTCGCAATGTTAGAAGAATCTTCCTTCGACGTTCGTCTTCTTAGTTTCCTGCCTTGCGATGACTCTAAATTCTTTCTGTCTCTCCCTTGTTTTTTGATTCCTTTATCGGTCTGGTAGAAGCCTGTTCTCTTTGTTAGTTGCGTGATTCGTCAGTTAATTTCTCCTTTGAAACACCTTATCTCTGACTGACAGAATTCGGCCTACGTTAGTGTATGTACGGAAGTGAGGTCAATCTGCGGAGTGGATTGTAATCGCTATCCAAACGTTTCCAATGGTTGTTTTTGATAGTGTGAACGGTATTATGGATATCATTAACTGCCAACAAGATAGAATGACAAGCTCAGTGCGCAACCGTGACACTTCAAAATTACGCCGTGAACAGTTTGAGAAACTTTGTCTGGCATCTCCACCCTTAGATTATTTAGTGGATTTCATCAGATACGATGAGATGAGGAGGTGATAATTGTATTTAAAAACTTCAGATTCATTATGAAGATATTTTGTAGGACAATTGGAAGAGTGTTTGATGCAATTCGACATTTTGTTTTCATACCTAGTTTGATTACAACCAAAAGCACTACTGGATCTGTTCCAAACAGTACACTAAAATATGATACTTAGATTCTGTTATGAGCGTCATGCCTAATATACCTGTTGGTAAGAATGAACGGAAAGAATCCATGAAAGCAAATAAAAAATTTGGGCTTGTTAAGCGCAATCGTCTGTGAAGGAAATGGATGAGTAATTTTGAGTTCTAAAGATTCTACTTCTCCAGATGTTCCGGACAATTAACACAAGACGTGGATGACTAGATGGTTGACTGTAAGTAGGTGAACATTCAATGGAAACAGGCACTACTCCATTTTGTTCAAACTATCACAGATCAGGTCTTACAATTTCGTACAGAATGTTGGCACTGTCTACCAGCGTTGCAAACGAACATATGTACCACAGAATATGTTACCTAGAGGTCTCTACTAAAGGCGCTGACGGTAACCAAACTTACCAGATCTAGGAGACGTAAGTGAAGGTTACATCTATTCGATCCCGCTAAGTCTGTCAAATCTACATACCTTCAGCACGCAGTCATTAAATGTAGTTTGCTGATATCTCACCCAGCTGTAGGCTGTAGAAGGAAGGCATAATAAATCAATCTTTTGCAAGCGATTCCAGTAAAACGTGACTGATAGCATATGATAGCAGCGAATCTTGTTGAAACTCCTAATCCACGTCTGGCTTCCTGTATTCCCGATATAAACAACAACACTCACCCAGGAAAAATAATGTTTCAGGCTGGTAGGATACCTCGGGTGTGTCTCTTCAACAAGCTTAAACGGCTGTTCAAACGCTGGTTTTTGATAAAGTAAAACAACTATATAAAGACCAATGCAATCAAGACGGGATGATTGCTATTCTATAAACGAGTATGTTTACATTGTATAAACATACTTTCAAATGCTTTTAACTCACCGCGATCAATTTTTGTTCATTTGCTATGTCTTTGCTCAATTTTTCTGACCGAGCCGAGACCAAACTGTGTTCAGGTACATTTGTGCCAGAAACGTCTTGTCGGACTGCAAAAATCCGACCATGTTGTGGTTCACTTTGCTGACGTCTCGTTAAGTTTGCTGGTAGCTTCGGTCTTGTGTAAGCAGTCGGGTTAGTCCGTTTGCTGGACTCGCTGGCAAAGGAACCTGAGCGTGTGCGTGTTTGAGAGAGAAAAGAACTGCTTGTTCGTGTTAGCCAAAATTATAACATTCCTGACATGACGAATCAGTGCACTAAAACCCTGGTTTATGCGAGAAAATCACCTCGCGATTAGGAATTTAGATTAAAAACAGCTTGTAACTGTGCTCTAACAGCAGACAAATATCCTGTCACTATTTAGGTTGTAACGTGTAACTAATGACAAATGTGAATGCTTTCGAGTTAAAGATTGGTGAGGGGCAACTGACTTCGACTTGACGACTATAAATTCATGCGAGGAAAGCTCACGTCTCATGTACAACTACCTTCACTCTTGCATGTCTGCCGGCTGAACATTAACCAGCCCGGAGCGAAAGAAAGACTGTTACGCTTCCTGTCATCACTCGCAACTGTAATTCATACTGATTACATACCATCATACAAACCAGGACAAAAATCGACAAGACATGTGCACATGCAGAGTGGGTAAATTGTGACCAGAACTACGACCAAATGATATTTTGCTTCAGTTTACCGTCCTGTATTGTTGTTCAGTCAATGTTTGTTTCTATTTGCTAGGGGTATACAACATACATGCTTGTGCTTGCAACTGGTGAGAGCAAATATACTGTTAACATATCGCAACATATGTCGCCTTTTTGCCCTGGCGAAATGGTTAAAGAAAACCCAATCTTTCAGCTTCATGTTGCTGTTGTTGGTACACAGGACTATGTGTCGATCGATTATGTGGCCCTTGCCGAATGGCGCTATTTCAACTAGTCAACTCACTCCACTTGCTACAAATCCGCCGGATTCCATTTGCTGCCATTATGTGTTCACAAATTTAGAATATAGACTGGGGACTGATGGATGCAGTTTGTCGCAGGATGTTGGATGAACGAAAACGTGTGTAGCGACCGAAGTGGAGACTTTCAACTCCAGCATGATAATGCCCAAATTTCAAGGTGAAGACCACTGAGTATATGCAGAATCTGCTCTCTTGTTGACCGGAAATTTTGAGATGGATGGTCAAAGGCAAAACATTAACGGTTTAGTTTAAACGGATTCACTGTAGGAACAATTACTACCAATGCCGTCCTTCTATAGTGACCAGACCTTACAAGGCGAAAATACTGTAACAGAGAGACGATACCATTTAGAGTAGTTTAAGTCGCTTTTTAAATAAGACTGCCGGTCCTGGGCAATCCCTTATTTAGAACATTGTTCATTTTTATCAAATCGGTAACGGTACATTGGAGAGTTTGTCTGCTGGGGGTAAAGTGTTGGAAACTAGATTATTGAAAGAGTAAGTGATATATAGGAAAGGTAATCCATGTGGTCGATGCCGTGAATATAGTACGTGTGAGAAGGTGCACTGTGTTCTACTGTCGAACCGTAGGCAGTTCCGTTTGTGAGTAGTATAGTGCGTACATTCGGAAAATAAAGGACAAGTCTCGACTCCAGAAAAACGATGGACCAGAAACGGTTATCGGAATACTGTGTACACACTATGGAGGAAGTGTCACCAGGGCGAATGATAACCTACTGCTATCCAACGTTCATGGATACACATTAGCCGCTCAAATGAACGCACGCGTCCTATGTTTCAACACAACCTGTGCGGGAGTTCATGCAGTAAAAATTTTGCAAGCCACGCATCCTTTGCGCTGGCAACACTACTGCGTCACAGCCGATGCCAAGTGATTGTAACGGACTGAACTGTTTGATTTGTGCAGGATGAGAGTCAGAAATCATCGTTTTATTTCTTTGTCTACAGCTGATTTGATTTTTCACGTGAAAGTAAAAAACTGAAAGACTTATGGAACCATTTAAAAGGGGCATAATTAAATCATATTACAGATATTGCATATCTAACAATCACTTTTCAAACAATCCTGGTCAGCAACCCACAAGTAGACCATCGATGAAATCCAGGCGATAAAGTTGCAATAGAACCAAATGATCAACACAATATTACGTTCCATTCATAATATAGCGAATTTGTAAATTAAAAGCGGCCTGACTGAAAAGTCAGGATTTCGGCTGGATTCACAACAATAGGAGCATCATGTCTAGATGCAACAAGCGCTCTACCAACTGAGGTACGGAGTCCATAGGGGAGCTCACAGCTCTCACGCTTCGGAACAGTTGCTCACTAACCATATTGCGCAGAGTGAAATCAACAAGTTGAACAAAGGGATAGACTACTTAGGCAAGGTTTTACAAACTGTGGGAAAATACTCTGTCAATTGTATTGATGGCCATCAATAAATGTCACTAAATCAGTGACTCTACTCTTACCCTTTGTGGTGAACCAAGGAATAGTTAGTTATTTTGGGCGGTTTTCTGATCTTCCGGGGTAACTGCTTAGCTCCACCGACAGAGTGCTTATCGCTATTGGACACTCAGTTTTAATCGTTAGTTGGAGTCCGGCCGAAGTTCGGGTTCTTCGAAATTCGGTTTAACGTAATTTATCACAGCCGTCAAACTACTTACCAGCAGTAACGTTCCGTCCGGTTTTGATCAGCATGACACGTACACCGAGTAGACTATTTCTACCATAAATGTGCTAAGTGAATACCAAAGTCCACTTTGGCGGCTGTCTAAACAGTAAACCAATCGGTAACCTTGATTTATCAGGTATGATGCAAACGAATGCAAGCGAAGACACGCCAACTCAAACCAGTTCAAATCAATGGTGCTCTGTACGCATAACGAGAGGTGAAGTTTCGGCTTGTTACATGCTCATATCTGCAATAATTAGAGGTGAAAGTGGATTTAGATTCCGTAGATTATTAATAATGCTAGTATATTAATGCATGAGCAGATTGGTCGAAAACTAATCAATACTAGGTAGAAGGTGCTACTGATCGCGTTATATAGAATCCTAATGCTAGCGTTTGTTAGCGTAAAGTTATGTGGAAAAAAATACAACCTACTAGTTGTATGCCCGATGTTCATAAAACTTTGGTAAATGTTTTAGTAATATAGCGAAATTGGGGGTTCTTTGAACACTTACTGCTGGGAATAGCAAAAGAACAGCCGATTCACTGGAGGAGTATACATGAATAAATAAACCGGACGATTTTTTTGATGGAGAAAAAGAACGTAAAACGTCCGACTCAGGAAAAATTCGCAACCATGCCATGAGCACGCCATACTGCAACTCAGACTGAACCGTAAGAAATCCTCAGAAAGTAGTCCATATATACGCTCTTTATTCACAGTGGTAACTTGTTGGAAGGTTTCTCACAATGAAGAACATTTGTGTGCGAAAACAGCACAAAACTTGGGAATAGTACGGAGTAAACCTTGGAGGTGTGATCGTTTTCACCGTTCGGATGAACGGTTTCTTGGAGGGTGGACAAACGAGTGTTGGGAATGTAATATCTAATGCCACATCCCCTGCATATCTAAGTAAAACGCATTCGTATGCGTTTGTGTGCACCCTACACCGAGTGAGAATGGTAACAAATTTATAATTACATGTTGGAGAACATCAACGCCAGCTAAAGATGGTGAGAATGAATTGCTACCAGATTAGGTTAACTGAATACGATTTGTCACAGAGTTTATTAAAAAAAACCAACAGATGAATTATGTGACGTAGTCACTCTAGATGACTGGTGTCACACACAACGGCATACATTAGTAAATATGTAGACACACTTCCAAATTTTTCGTTAAACGGCAACAGCATTCAAGAAAGTGGTAAATTTGCAGCATGAGGGTGAAACGTATGCAACGAAGGTCACAATCGTGAAGGCAGCTAAATTCTTAGCCCGTGCGGGAACTAGCGATACAGTGGTTTGCACAAATAATTATGTTACGAATAAAGAATTCTTCCTTTAACATGACTGTTCCAGCGAGCTGAATAAACCTGATATTCTTGTTCAGCTTAGTTTTCTTTATAAAAATGGGAGTTTACACTCCGGCCCTCCTGTTTGTGAGCATATTAACCATAATGCTGGTAAACTCACACTAGGTTTGACCGATCACCCATATCTAATCGCTGAGCCATAGCCTTGTGTGAATAGTGTTCAGACTGTCCCATCGTCTCGAGTGTAGACACAGTAACTGTTCTGTTACATCCAATCGATAATCGCACAATCAGCAGCCTCTCAGTTAGGTTGAATTCACGGACTTTAGTGAACCGAGCGAGCGACATATACAGTAGAGATTGAGTTTCGGCGATTTATACGGTCGGATAATATAAACACTGTTCACACATGGTTTCGTTTGGGCAGTTAGATAGGGCTGGTCGGTCCTGCCTAGTTTACGATTACTGGCATTGTGGTTAACACACTAGGCCTACAAATAGGTGTTCAGAGTGCAACTTCCGGCCTGGACAAGCATATGCACTGTTGATGGGATTCGGTAAGAGAAAGACACGAGTGGATGGTGTACACTTTAATATACTCTATATCCCCGAAATTTACTCCATGTTAATTCTTAACAAGCAATATGTCCGTTAGAAAGTAGTTAATGTAAAACTGGTAGATTTATTCTTCTTGACATCAATATCAATTCGTTACATTGTCATCGCTGTTTACTTGGTATTTACGGTGAAAATCACAGCATCAGTCGAAACTAACGATAATCCTCAGGGTTTCAAGTACGGTTCGTACCCGTCTGCAAGTGCGATCAAGCCTACAATCTACTCTATAAAACTAACAGTCTGTTCCGGGTCTAAGTGACGTGCGTTGGTGGGGGTGTTCGTAGTGGTATGATTTTTTGCCCGAAATGGATAAGTTAGTTAGCTAACTATCTTCAGTTGTAAGCAATTTTCATCAACAGACCTCAACCATATTACAAATGTGTGATTAACTAGCCCACTTGCTTACGACACACACAACACAGTGCATTTATTACTAGGGATGACGTGAAAGAGAACAATGTTGGATAACTACACCGTTTAATTGAAGTCATCAGACGTAACAAGAAAAAAGGAGTTGAATTGGTCAAGGCGAGCAGTGTTTACCGAGTGTTGTAATCCAGTTAATATTCCTCTACTGTGAGAGAGTAAATGACGCTGCCATGTGTGAAAGTGAGTAACTTATATCAGGTATAAAATAAATTTGTACTTTCGAAAGATCTCCGGTTTCCTTACTGCCCTGAACTGACCATTATAAACAAGCGTATGTAGACATTGTAGTCTGAGGGTTAACTTGGTCAACTGATTAGTGCCGTAAAGTCACACAGGTAAAAGAATCTATGTCCTGACCCAGAGATACCCAACCCCGCAGGGTTTCTTTCAAAGCTTCTCGGCTACCCAGCGTTACCCGTCTTTAAGAGGATGTGATTTCAACAAGAGTTGTTTGAAAGTTAAATACAAGTCGATTTTTATGAACATATTCATTTATGGCTATATCTTTCTCCGAAACACTAGCGAAGCATCTTTTATGTATCAGAACTACAGTGTATGATTTATACCAGTGGTTCTACTGCTCAGTAGATTGACACAATATGCGCTAGTTCGTAAACCACGTATTTAATTTCGATCTTGTGAAGTCGTCTCTGCTGGTCTCTTTTGTGTCATTATGAATAAGAGGAAAACAGAATGAAAATATTTCTATTAAAAGTAACCGCAAGTAAGGTAGTTTTTCAGCCACCTAACCCATGAAGCTTTCACGAAGTAGAATCGGTGCAGTTATTTCTAGGAAACTGACCGGCTGTATAACCAGCCCATTTGGCTTTTAGAGGATAAGGTTACACTGTGTTTGAAAATGCACACCAGTTAATGACACAGTGACGTCAACGACAATTTTATAGTACGGTTAAACAATGCTGCGTGCAACCTACAGTTTAGTTTATCCAACTTCATAAGCATTTGTTTCGCGTGATGCAATAAGGACCTTAGAGGATTGAGCGAAACGACCTCATCTGACTTAATCTAAACACGAGTCTGGCCGCTGATACAAGGTCAAACTGGCGGTGATCACTGGCCAGTGTGCATGCACTTTTTGATCAATACTAGCTTCTGTTCGACTGTAAGCCATCATGGAAAATGCCCAGTTGTTTTCGTATTCAACTCTTTGTCGAGGATAAATCGTTATAGTGTTTACTGCAAGTTTAGACCTATTGTGATACAGTTTCAATGACAGATTGGCTCTACAGTAAAAGGTGAGAATACTTAAATTGTTGAACTAGCTTCCATAATACACAATCTAATGATGGTCCAAACCCTTCATTATACTGTAACCCAAAGTCATCTGTAAGCAGCATTCGCAGAGGTATTTTGTTGAAGGTTGAGTTAAGACGCCCCGATTAACGCCACAAGGAAGATGATCACTAAAACACCCCCAAAATATGTATCTCACGAAGGTACAGTGTAACTAGGTCACTAATTACTCTTCCGCGAAAAATAACTTTACTCTCTGAGACATTAGACTGTTTGGAGATAGAGTGCAAAAGTACCGCTCAACGGCTGTCATCAGTGTGTTGGAAAGTGCTATGGGACATGAACTGAACCGGTATGTTCTAGTGAGTCTTATCGTGCAACAGGTAGATATACTTTCATGATTAAAATTGGAACGGCGATTACACTTAGACAGCCGCGTATGTTTGCGCATCGGAATGTCACATTAGTATATGGATTAGAAAATTTGGTTGTTCCCTTATCATTGAACACTATCGTAATAAGAATAGTCAATAAAAGAGAAGTCATGAGACCGTACCTGAAGAAACAAACACAATAGAATTGACAGAAGTGAAACTTATTTTTAACTACTCTTTTCGAGAAAACGTACGATAAATATATTCTGCGAAGCTCTTCCATCTACCCGTATGAAAATCAGGGTGGAGGTATCTCTTTATACAAACATAAAACCAATTGAAAGTTGGACTAGGCTAAATATGGATTTTTAGAATTTGCTTCAGGTTGTGATGTTTACTGATCCGAAATCGCCGCCCTTTGTGGGCCCGGTATTTAGAGTGGGTTACAACAGACGGGTTAGTAATGTATGTTATCTGGTGATTTGAAGTGTGCGTTTTGTGACTGGTTTAAATCGCCTGACAAAAATTTGACCACTCATACTAGCACGCTGGAGAGTTTTCAGTTAACGCTAATTGTGCAACAGATGAACGAGACTGTCTTAATTTAGCAAAACGACACTATGCCACAAAAGTTCTAGTGATTAAAATATCTACTTTCCTTTACAGCTCGAATTTAAGAACGGCGTGCGTACGGGACGAAGCTGATTGGCACTCGATAACCACTGAAGATTGTCGGTTCAGCGAGTTTAAACGTGTACTTTTATGCACAGTCCATCGGTCTACTTCAAATATTCTTATTGTCTAGAATGGATTAACACCCGTTTTTTGCCCTATGAAGCGGTTATCAGTTATGTGACAGCAAGCTGGAGGAATGCTTCTTATTAGCCCTCTTTGTAAAATCACCATCTTAAACATCCTTATAGTTGTGTCAACTCCGATTTTGACGCGGCAGTTAGTGGATAATTTTTAAGCAGCTTCCGATGGAATACTTTTAGGTCTTCTTATTGTTACTAAGTTTGTCGATTCGGGCATAAAAATAATTAATGTGGACTGCAAACAAATCGTGTGTTCCCATTATCTTTGGCACGGATTATTATCGTGGTATAATATGTTGTACATGCTAAATGTTTAAAAAGTGCATAGACTTATATGAAAGCCAGGGTTATGTAAAGTCTTTTGATTTGTCCAAGGTCAGTAACGTTACATAAAGGATGACGGTCGGTAGCATTTAATTGTAAAACAGAAATGCCAAACTATTTTAAGCCGTTTTTTGACACGTTTTCGACAATACATTCTGGGTAGTCACCACGTTCATTTGTTGACTTCATTGATTCAAATCTAAGTACTGATTAAAACCAACCAAACTGCTATGTGGTTAAAACTCTGCTAAATTATTTAAGCACTATATTTCAAAATTCGTTGAACTAGTTACCGTCAACTGACTAAATCATATCTGTTTACGAGCAACTATTAAACAGCCCAGACATAGATCAGACGGAAACCAGTAGAAGATTTCATTTAATTTTTCTCTCGACCACTCTATCTACCTATGAAAGAAAGCTAGAATTTAGGCTGAGCTTTTCATTTTGGTCCGTATGAAGATAACGGTTAAGTGTAGAATTATGGTGTTTTTAACACACACCTCTTCCAGTAATATTTGTCTTATTAAGAGGAGTTCTCGGAAGTTTAAATAATTGTAATGACTTACTTTTCAAAGTTCGTTCAGCGTACATACATTAAGGAAAGATGCAACTCTTAAATTCATGTTGGCCCTGAATGCTTAACTGACCTGATTTGTTCAGCACCACTTGATAAATTGTCCAGTCCCATCACCCTTCAATTCCGAGGTTAGTTTAATGAATTGCAAAAATGCAACCCATGTTCCCCAGCCAAAACTGCATGGCTCGCAATTCAAAATTAATTCACTTTCGTGTATTACTCATGGTCATTTATATTCCTTCGAGACAACATTGAATAATTACTCATAACTTACCAAAACTGAAAGTCTGTGTGTGATTATACGCTAAGTTAGGCTGATTCACTAGTTGATGACACGAATAGATTAGAGTGAGATCATTTGTTAATGTTAGTGTATTGCTGATGATTCAGCCTACAAAATACGAAAGTAATAATAACGAACAACCGAAAATGGTTGAATGTAAAGGGGATCCAAAGAACAGAGACGACAGTTTCATGATTCAACTCTGTACCACTATTACACCAATCGCATTACGAATAAAATACACTAGAATATTTTTTGCGTCAAAACATAAACAAGAAGTTCACAGAGCGCGTCGTCAGTAAGGTCAATTAATGACATAAACGTCAGTTTAAAGACTTGGTTAAAGGAGCAAGGTATTAGATATTTGTGCGTATGTGTATCTAAAATGTGCACGGGATGGTAGACATTTGAGATAGCAATCAGGTTTATTAGACAGACACGGGCTATGAGTGATTTTCAATAATACTTCCATAAATTATGACCTTTCACACTGCCTTGTTAAAACCGTTCACGCAGCTGGAATATCAAAATAAGATGGAGGTATATGAATTGTTGGTTTCCACAGTTCATCACATTGAATGTGTAGCGGAATTTGCCACTGACGATTTGCATCAAGTTGCGATATAACTTAATGCTGGTATTATACCCAAGATGACAGACTTATAAAGTTTGCTTCGTACTTTCCGCTCTTTACTAACGCCTTTGGGCGCTGTTCACTTCTGTCGTGGTGAAACTAATCAACTTGAAACACTACTGAACTGGAACACAAATTTGACATTCCGACATTATTATAAATATACATTTAACCAAGGTCATTTATTTTCGTAGGGTTCACTTTCAGAAAGAGATTAACATCACATTGTATCCCCAAAAATTCAGTCACTGCTTACATAGAGCCTTCAGCGACCACACCATCCAGGAGTCCACAGTTAAAGTTTCATCTCACCTGAGATCTAAGCAGTCACCTACTATTGGTAGTGATTTTTGAGCATAATGGTGCACTCTTCCTTTTAGCAGTCCTCCAGTAACAAAGCCTTGTGGGCTTGCCTTTAGCTGGTTTCTATTCCCCCCTCCCAATTTCTCTCTGTCACAGTGCACCTTATAACTGTTTTTCAAAGTAAATTTTATGGCATATGCTGTAGTTTTCACAACTCTATGGAAGTTGTAATACCGGCGATAAACCGAACAACGAGTGAGGGGACGATATTTGGCTTTTATTGTAAGCATCGCACGCGCTTGATCTCCACAGGCTGTGTGTAACGTTGTCTGCGCAGTTCAGAGGCTTGACTGTAAGCAGTTCGCTGACCTCAGCAGATGACCTCATGTGACGTCTTTAGGACACGGAGTTTTTATTTGGTTAACTGATTACTTGTTTATAAGTTAGTCCAATCTCTTCTTCAGTGAAAGTCAGTGGCAGGTTAACTTTGCTCACATAAGTTTTTCGGCTGGACTAGTAGTTCAAGTTAAACAGCATAAATCTAAAGAGCTAAATTACCTCTAGAATCACTGGTGAGTAGTAGGGGATTATGGTTAGGTTGAAAGTGAACAACACACGGCTGATTGCACGTCACGCTTTGTCATATAACTTTTAGTTAGACCTTTTCGAACAGAAGCGCTGTACTAGATTTTGCATCCGTATGAGACCATAAGTGAGTATGACAAAGCGTTTGTACATGATAGGTCATTCGTGCCTAACGTTAGTTCAGTGGTGTAGTGGTCAAATCGGTTCTCCGATAAAAGCCTTTCCAAATTTTTAAATCGCTCTCTTGACAAAAATGTAATCTACTGGTGAGCCTAAATAGAGTGAAGTCCAAATGTAGAAGTTGGTTTGAAAATAAGCTGATTAAAAGTTTTACGGAAATGCAACAACTGTGACCAATCTTGAGTAACCGTTTTTTTTCTTATAATGATGATGCACTAAATGGAAGTCACTTGGTATGAACTGAGAATCGTTGGTGATCAGAGATGCGTCAAACTTATAGGTCGATTGGAGTTCCATGCTGGTTTTTGAATTTTCAGTTTCCTAAACAGGAAAAATTGCGATTAGAACCCTTACAGTATCAGCCAGCTCTGAGTGCAGGTGGCAACACAAAGGGATTATCGCCCTTACGAATCCTGCAGCACATGTATGGAATTACGGGGATAGAAGAGTTCAAGCCCGCTAAGCCGTTGGAAGATTTAACCTAGTTTTGAGTCAGTGATTGTATCCACTTTGAGTGGACACCGTGTACAGTCGGTGTCCAAGATACGAGCACACTTGGACGCCAACTATTAACTCATTCTGTCAAGTGGTTCTTAAGTATTTTCATGGAACAGACTGTAGGATAAATAAGCCTCTTCACTTGTATCCAGCGCCTGATTTACTAATTGCAAAATCTGAAGGAAAACTTAACGGGTCAATGATTGTGCACCTAAGTCGATAATTAACGAAGTCGTTCCAATTTAAGCTCGCCTAATCACAGAATGATGGAAGAGTGATTTCTGGGTCACAAATTCTAACTCAAACCTCTATTGTCATCTTCAGTTCATTGGATTAAATTTTATTCAAATTCGAAGTGATGACACAGCGTTAAGAGCGTCTGGAATGGACAGGCCATCGCACGACATATCACAGTAAACGTTTTTCGCTAACTGATTTCGTTGACAGTAAAAGTTGAAACGTTTTCCAGTCAATCTGAAGGCCGCACTCAAACAAAACATCTGAACAGAGTCGGTGATCCGTTATGTTAAGGGTCACATTCTAGTGACGTAGAGGAAATCAATTATCACTTGACGTCATGTGTGCATCAAACGTTAAGTTGCTCACTATGAATTCTTCCGATGGAACTGGAGTGTGAGATGTGTATACAGTCAGATCTTGAGCCGTCGATATAAGGTGTGTCCTCGGCTGTTTTTAGTATTGCAGATTACAAATCCCATGATAAAACTATTAAACAACCCAATTTTTTTCAGTTGATTCATCTATATTACGTCGCCAAGTACATATATGTCGTTCTTAACTAAGGTAAAGGGAAGTCATAATGGTAAGCCATTTTCGGAGCCGTCTTTTGGTTTTAGTGAGCTAGTGGCAAAAGTTGCAAACGTGAATGCGACAAAATCATGAGGTCAGTTCGGGACATATTCTTCCAGTGATAGCCTACTGAGAGTTAGTTTTGTTTCCGGTGCGAAAACCTTGATACGGTGTGCTCCTTACGAGCAAACTGGGAGAAGTTAGATTGAGATTATTTTGCTGTCCTCTTAAGACACCCACTTACTCTACTGCGGAACTGTGAAGACCCGATATTTTTATACTCCTCGAGTGTGTGTGTCTTAAAAATTGCCAATTGCTTGTAGAACCAGACAAGTTGGCCAATTTACTGCATGTATTTGAGGATCGAAGTTTCGGATAGCATGGTCACTACCATGCAACCGTCATGAATTCGATGTGTATGAAAACTGCAATGACCTTACTCATATTTACATGGTTTCGTAGCCATAATTAACTGAACAATTTGATGTTGCCATTGGTACGTCCATAAACATGAATTGAGGAATACTGATCGTTCGTCCAGTCATTATTTCGCTCTCCAACCTGTGTATAACACAAACTCATTTCTGATGAGTGAAGGATAGGTTTGTGCAAGTTCTTGAACGTAAGGTATGTCTAGACAGATAAAGTCGCGCATTTTTAAATTTAATACACCTGTCCGATCCATGTAGAGTGAAAGTTGTCAAACCTCCTGGTTTGACCTACCCGGGCATTTTCTAAGAACCATCCTTAATAATGTGACTTAGAATAGAGGTTCTAGAGGACGGTCAAGTCTGCACATCATCTCTACAAGCGTATGTGATGATTGCCATATTCATAATACGCTGACCGCTTTCAGTTATCCACTTCACCGCTCACGGTGGACGACACAATCAAACTTGTTTTTCCATCATGTAGAAGACATCATTGTCATTGAGGCTCCTGTCGAAGTGAGCTACAACTCGTCAATGACCATCCCATTAAAAACTGAGTAAACCAACGTTATCTGGACTGAAAGTATTTTTATCCATGATAAATACACACTTCCATTGAGTTGTCTATGATCTGCAAGGCTTCTTCCTTCTGAGCGATGGTGAATGTTTCACTGAGTAAGGATAATGTAAATTTTCCTAATTATGTGAATATAGTTTTGATACCAACACTTCCGTGAAAAACCACTGGAAGTGGTTGCAATGCTGAGTAATACAATTTGCTCCTAACGTTAAACAAGATTTTATAATAAGACATTTTAAAATGCTTGACTTCATTTATACTAGATTGGGTACGGATGTGCTACAATTGTGCATTTTCCGTTGATAACGAATGTCAGGGACGGTATCGCATGGCACCACACTTCTCATTATTGAGTCGTTTAGGTGTTTCTAACAGACGAAAATAGCTTCCATCAGAAGTTCATGAATCAATTGTCTGTTTTTCTTGCAGTACCCAGACAGTTGATATGAATTTTAATGGTTGCGTCTGTTTGAAACTAGCATGATTGTTCTATTGGCCTTGGATCAAAAAGCCGTCAACGTTGCATCCATACGATATATGTGTGGGATCCGAGACTGGTCCGCAAACCATCAGACTACTGTGTCATGCTTTCATATTATTCGAAAAAGAAACTTATGTAAGTAAATATATAGCAGTTGGTATCACGGGCTGATCGCGGTCGATGTTGTGAGTCTAATTATTGGTGAGTTACTGAAGGGATTAAGTGGACAGCTCCCGTATTTTTTATTGAGGCGATCAGGCACCCTGATCGATGCTCACGAGCGAAAGTGGTTGAGCGTGCACATAGGATGATTCAGTCGTTCCTGATATGAGGTCAGTGGAGTAGTAGTCTATACGGTTGATTCACGGAAGTGTGACGGACGTTCTAGTTCGGGCACCGAAAAGAATATGTACTAGTGACGAGCTCTAATGAGAGTGAAACTAGGGTCTGGTGCTTTCATTCGAGAAAGGCTCACTAGAAAGTCCATCTGACTGGAAAGGTTGTGATCAGCCACACGTGACGTTCAACTTTAAGTTCACCAAATCCTCGACTACTGTTCATTAAAAATAGGTGTCATCTAGGTTTGTATTAATTATACTAGGATAGCCTTGAAAGATTTATTCAGTGGAAAGTGATACAAAGACATCGTCTGTGCCGTATCTCATCGTCTTACTGCTGTCTTGGCCGTGTCCATTTCGTCGCAACCCGTAGAGTTGAATTAACAGATAAAAATACTCATTAGTTTGAGACTAACATGGGTGTTCTTGGCAAAGATGTATTTCGGTAACATTTCGTAATCAAACAGTCCACGTGTGTGGTCATTTAAAGTGAACTGTTATTTGGTTGCAGCTGGTTAACTTGTGATAGTATCTTCAACAACTACTCCTATGTATGGAAGGAGTTGAAGAGAGAAATCCAAAAGTTGCACCTACCTGAAGAATCTCACTTGTGGTCCTTAAAATTTCATATCATTTCATGGAAGTTAATGAGTCACCGGAACTTTTGAAGTGTTTAAGCTAAATATAACTCAAATTTGACGACCTACTCCGCAGTTAAAACTGACTGATGTAAATCATACACCAACTAATTATCCTATCACGCACCAACGATAAAAATATCAGGTTTAACTTAGGATACCGTTTCAAATTGATTAATGGGCCAGTTAACTCCCTTCTGTCAGAGCTCTCCGACAGCCTGAATAACACTCAAAAGATGATGTAGCCGTGTTGATATAAGGTAATTTGGGTGCGCCTGATGTGAACTCACTGGATCAGTGAGCTACATGGTTCTTTCATGAAAATCTTTCTCTTTCCAATGAAAAGATCGGAAAGGTTTCAAAACCTCAATGAAGCAATTTAGCAGCGTTCGTTGTAGGGACGTCAATAAATCCACTGCAAGTGCGGAAGTAGATTTACTTTGACCGTACATTGATTACTCGAAATTAGCTCCGCTAGTTGTCCTGGTTGAGACTTAAGGTAACGTGTGACACTGCTGCAAATTGCCTGATTCTATTGGAACCGCTTCCTGGCCCTTCACGACTGAACTAAACTTGACCCGCACTTTCATGAGAGGTGGTCTACTATTAGTCGGAACTTCATCCTTTCCTCGATGCTGTACAAAGAGTAGGGGGGGGAGCAGAATATCAAGGTTGCTGGGCCTACTGAAATTCTGCGTAGATAACGCCCAACAGGTTCTCCCGATCGGTAATAGTTTACAACAAGACGGTTTGGGCGAAATGTTGTAGGAGTTTTGACGTTGGATGCACAGTTGTATGACGGCAATCAATGATATAAGCAATGATGGTTATTAAATGGATTAACCATGGAGACTATTAATCACATATACTTGAAAGCATATTATGCACATTATTCGGTACCACTTGAACAACTCGTTGGATGCCTGATGCTCCCTCTAAATCCTCAGGTGAGCTACGACTTACCGGAGTTAGAAAGAGAGTAGAGTTGATCCATGTGTTGCTCAAACTGAGCAAGTCGTTCCATCAGCTCCCCGGGTTCTTCCATGGTGTAGGTAAAACGACTAGTCATACTATTCTGATCACTATTCGATGGACTATGTTGTGACGTACTGAAATCGGTAGGCCCACGGTTTTCACTAAAACTGCGCTGTGCAGCGTTCACTTTCGTCCTCTGTTCGACGTCCACACTGTCGTACCGAATGACAGTGTCTTGTTCTTGGTCATCATCTTCGTCTGAAGAACAGTGGGCCAATTCACGCAGACCGGTGGCTGCCCTAGTGAGCAGTTCCGTCGTGTTGATTTTATTGCAAGCTATTGCAAGAGGGCTTTGAGGTATGGTTGGAGAAACGGGACTGGAGCGTTTGCAGTGAAAACACTGATCAAATAAGTGTACTCGGTAAAGGCCACAAGTATAACAAAACTGTGTGGTCAGTTCGTGCCTCAACTGATTCCACAAAGCTTCTTCTTGGGTTAGATCCTGATACGTGTTGAAAGAGTGGATTCCAGTCTTGTGGCGTGATTGAGAGTTCAAAAGATGACGAGCTCTGTTCGGTACTTCGCTATGTGGATGATAGTTTTCTTCAGCTGAGCAACTAACTCGACGTTTGTTGGCGTGAGTTTTACGTGAACCAGACAAATGGGGATGAAGTTCTATTGAAGGACAGAGAACACAATGCATTATTTTTTGTACTCAATAGTGGTAATTATAAATCCGAAAATAACACATTCGATATGGTGGGAACAATCTCATTTTTTTATGCCAGAGGTTAGAAATTTAGTGGTGTTGCTTTAAATCCGCTGGATATCACTACTGCTCTGAATGCCAATCAGGAAAATGAAATTTAATCCCTAAATAATGGGATGCCTATCAAAAGAACTGCTGGACGAATTTTAACTAAACCAAATCAATACTTTCCCTGAATGACTGTCGAGAAAAGTTATCAGTACAGGCTTTTTCCATAGAGAAGATGGTGTTTTATTGTATAGTTCCATCAGTTCACGGGTTTACAAAGTTCAGAGCAGGATAGTTTAGCACACTTTTCTGTTTGGAATTTGCCCTGAAAAATAAACGTCTTAGCTGGCGTGTAAGCTTGTGGCCAAATGATTTATGAAGGCGCTGCGTTGTAGACTAATGCTGACCACAAAATGTTTCTGCTAGTAAAAACATTCGATCACTTGATGTCCAAATGTCAGAGAAAGATCTATTAACAGCTAATTAGTGCTTAATGGCAGAAAATGGTTTAACAACTGATGTGGTTTGTGAAGCATTTCAGGAGTGATTAGATGTTGTTTTAGATATCAAACAGTACATCGACGGTAGAATATTGTCCGGAGCTAAGTGACTTCTCTAATGCCTTGTTATTTTCAAGTGAAGAAGAATAAGCTTTGTGGATGAGTCTAGAGATGAGCCAAACATTGAATTGAATACTGTATAACAGGCTACCCGGTGGACTGTTCCACAAGTAACCGTTCATGCCTAGCAACGATAATGCAAGTTCATTACTACGTTCTTGCTGGTAAACAGAAAAGATAGTTTCATTAGGTCTGTTGTGACTATAGGCACGACAATTTTGAAGAATGTGCAAGATCCTACACTCGCTTAGGTCGAATAGACAGTACTTATTCGTGGGTCAGTGAGTGAAACAGATGGAGGTTTTGAGACAAGCTCCAAATCTCAGCAGCTGGATGAAATCTTTCATCTTCAACGCGTATTACTACCCACCAAGTCAGTAGCGAACAGAACCAGTCATGTAGAACCCTGGTGAACCTATGTAGAACATCTTAGTTGATAGGACACCAATCTGACAAATACTCACGTCGACATTATAACCTGTTAGGTGACTTTTCGTCTTAAACACAGTTCTGTCAAGGCGGCAGATAGGAGTTTTATTCACAATGTGGGAGTGGATGACACAGTGAACAGTTTTGAGATAACTGATTGTCACTGGTCTCGATTCAAATCCACTGACAATAAATAGGTTTCCGACGCACCAGTGCCCCTCAGTATGGAGTTCGCCAGAGCACAACACAGCAGTAATTTGGCCACCGTGACTCAATACGTTTATTTGGTAGTCTAAAGTCAGAACTGGAGGTGGAATAAAATGAAACCATCTGTCTGCAGTTTGTTTTTTCCTACACATTTTGTTAACCGCTTGCTTCCTGATACACAATCAGCCGGATATCATGATGTGAAATTCTACGGCTGACTTTAAATAATTCGATAATGAGCTTTATTCGACAGATGTGAGACGTAGTCATTCTGCGGAAAGGGTCCTGAACTCTTAAATGACAGCTTTTTCGTGGTGTGCTTAACAGAAGTATTGTTATATGAGTGTCTATGCTGAAGATGTGAGACGTACGCAGACCTACTTGGTTGAACCAACTTGAACTGATTAACAAGTGTGTAGAAAGTAAAGTGGCATATTTCACAAATGAACCTGAAGATTGATTGCGTTGCTGGTACTTGTTCTCAAAGACAAAGACTGGAGCAGTGGTTCACCAGTTCTGTCTAACCGGTGAACTGGACCGACTACCGGTGACGAAGTGAAAGAGTGATATTCCAAGTTTTTATCCACAATGGCTTCTCGGTTGTTGAAGCTACAGAAAGATATGCAAACAAATTTGACGGACTGTTGCTCTAAAACTTTATCACGGGATTTAAGAACATGAAATTGGACAAACAAAGAAATTAGAATAATTTAAGATATGGTCACTTGCCTGGTAATTTACGAGTAACAAAGTGTGGAAGTTTCTCCGAATGAATTTTTTGTCGAATTCAGACAGTGGAAAGCGGTATTTTACTTGCTCATATGTGTGTCACAAAGGTAGTAAATGTACATGTTTCTTGAGAACTCACCATAAGAGTAATATCACTTGACCAAAATGAGCGCTTTGGTCTTTCAAATTGGACACGTAAAGGCAATTACCCTTTTGTCACCTGTGCTTACAGCGTGCAGTGAGTTCACTTTTCAAACTGTTACTCATGCACGTACTTATTCACATGTCCACAAGCTACCTTTGATCATTAAATGATAGGGTTCTTGCTAAGTAAATTTGTGTGGCAGATGACTCGTTGAGTATAAACACGATTGCCTCAGGTACTTAATCACTTGAACCGGTTCTGATGGTCCCGTCCGAACAGACACGCGTTTCGGTCCAGTGATCCTGTAGCTAATTAATGGAATTTGAAACACTGGATTCCTGTTAACAAAATCGTCACACTGTAGTGACGTCATAATTTAACACTTAGCCTACCCCTATCAGTCGCAAATGCAAAACAAGCCAGACAGATGGAGGCAGATAATGTTTGGACGTTACTACAATAGCACGACACTACACGATCCGATTGATTACCTCAGTCACGTTTGCGCACACTGTGCCAGTGAGTGAGTTTGGTCTACCACAACATCGCTGAACACCAGTAAGTTCAGGTTCTGATTGCCTGACAGTAGTTTAATTGGGTCAGCTGGGTCATTTCGACGACTTGATTCTAGGATGTACTAAACATTTGATAACGTGGGATATCAAACAGATGGTTCATCGGTTTCAGAACGCAGTTTTCGCGGTTGCTTTGACCATTTAAGGGTCAGTTATTGATGGTTTGTGGGGACAGTTACAGAACGTGTCTTGGAGTGTTGATTGTGACGTAAACATTACAGTCTATTACATCGCATCACTTGTTATTAAATGGTAAAATTACATACTACGCTTTGTAATTGTGACACCATCTTAACAGGCAACCTGCAGAGCATTCTTTAGTTCGGCTGCTGAACCGTAGACTCTTGCATTCCCACATACCTCTGCGGCCAGTCTTTCGCTTGAGGTTCACATGTATGGTTGAACTCCAACTGAAAAAAGTGAACCGGTTCGAGTGTGTGCGCATATTTTCCAATAATTCGTGTGTTCTTGGAAACCAGCACCCCAGCTAAACATGATGGAACAGACATCAGCAGGAATCCCTCTAGTATGTAACCATAAGCTCACTACTTTCTATTTCCATCTAAATGATTGTCATCACACTCAGTTGAGTCGCTAAAAGAGGCCGTAAAGAATATGCACGTTTTCTTTTGCCTCCAAAATAGTTTTCAGTCGGTTACAATCATAATTCATTGTTCGTTTGCTGCTTCTATGGTGACATCGTTCTGCGGAAATTTCTACCAGAGTTCCAGCAGACGGTTCTAAACTTCCTTTTTGGCTTCAAGCAGAAGTTGTCCGGTAATAACGGTAGTCTCCCTTCCTCTCTCATTGGACACGTTGTTTTTCCAATATTTTATACTTGGCAAGCAGGCGGCTTCCAACATCTCGCCCACTTCTAATCATACTGTTCCTTTCGACCTTTCGAAATGTGTATTCACCGTTTCGAATCAGCACACGCGCATACTCGTGCGTGTCGTTTTCCACTTCCCACTTAGCAAGGTTTCTCATTCATCTGGAGTTTTCCAAAACAATCGACTCTGCAGTTTAAACATTGTGATTGCTGAAAACTGTGTAAATAACGGAAATTCACCCTCAGGAATACCGGAACAATTTCTTACTAAAATCCGACTTGACAACTTCTAGCGGACTTACCCTGATGTATTCGTTTGTCACCAAACACTAAAGGCTGTCATAGTTGAATCTAAGAAGCAAATGTTTCAATTAATAATAACTATCTGTAAACATGAAACCGGATAACCAATAATAATTTTATCTACTGATAATGGGGCGTGAATTTTCATGTTTCACTGTTAGGGACCAACTTCACGAACGTTGACCGCAAGTCTAGCGCACCCTCTGCGCAGTCGGACTCAGTTTGAGGCATTTCATGCTTGTTTGTATCAAGTGCATTTGTGGCTTATCCGATGTCCGCCTCACTATTGATGATAATACGGTCGCACGACAATCTACCGTACACTGAAACGCATTTGTTAAAACTATTCCGTTTATCACCAAGTGCTATGAAGAATTTTGATTTTTGATTGATGGACTCAATTTATAACCAAAAGCTACCATTTATGTGTTCATTCTGGCAAGAATGATCTTAATGTGTGTTTGACCTGCATATATGAATTTGTAGCCTAAATAAAGTGTAGTTTATGTTTGCTGCGGCCATTTATGATTGTTTCAGGAACCATTTAAAAAATTTACCGCAAGAGATTCTCAGGGATTCTGGTTAGTTATGGCTACTTGGACGAGTGTAGAAAAAAACACTTAGGTGGTCGATATACTCAAACGACCAAGTTAAAAAGGAAGTGCAAACTTATTTGCTACAAAATGCTTATAAGAAACTAAAGGACAACAGCATATCTCGAAAGTTAATTCATAGTTTGTGCCATTATAATTGGTTGTTTTTCTGACATTAAGACTTGACAACTGCACCTAAGTTTTTCTGGCAAATCCAATTACTGACCTGATACAGCTGGCGCACAGATGTTTACAACAGTTTGCTTATTGAACCTGGTTAGGCATGTATAAACACAGGGTCAAAAACATTTTCCTCTCGGAATACTATTGCTGTTGAACACCAGTCATAACTGGTAGTAGCTACCGCATTCTCATAGATTTTCCAACCAGCCCCTTTCGAACAAAACCAACATACTCCAGTTCCAGTCTGGGTGGTGGCAAGGATATGCATTACAGACCGGCTATAATGAGAGCAGAACTTGAGTCTGGTGCTTCTTTTCGAAATGAGCTGACTCGAAAGTCTGTGGAAGAGCAAATGCTTCGATAAGTTGTCAGTGACATTCAAATTGTATCAACCAAACCCCTTCTTGCTTACCTATTAGATATATTTGAAAAGACGAACGGTAGATGCCAATTTGCGTTATAATCACCTACCTAAGTGCACTCAATGACTTGATTGGTAGAGTTGACGTTATGAGACGTTTTAAATGCTCTATTCTGGGATACTGAAAACAAGGAAGGGATACCATGGTAGGAGTTACATTTTTAAAATGGGGCAAACTGCTGAGCAGCTTTACCTGTTCGACTTGCTTTGCATTCTCAAGCCAGGCAACGTAAGGCTCTTTGAGAATCCGTTATACACCGACATGAAGAAAGGTGACAACAGTCGGAAGATAGTAAAATATTCTCCTCTGATGGCGGCATCTGCTGAATTTCATCGATTTATTGTTCCTGATACATGTCTGAAGTTTATATCGTTTTACCTTAGGAAATCCAATGTTCTTGGCAGGCAGTTGATTTACTGTTGTTCAACCTGCCAAAGTCTGCCACGCTGTCACAGTGTAGGTCTCGATTCCTCTAACAAACTTTCCCGATCACATCAGCGAAGACATACAATACGGCTTCTCCTTTTTCAATCCAGTTTGGCAGTTTCATTGATCAAGTTTGACAGTGACAAGGCATTTCCAGTCTAGAGGGTGATGAAGTCCCTGTTGTAGTTCCAAAAGCTGTAGATTCTTCCAACTGGTTAGCATTTTCAACTGCCCACTTCCAAGAGTCCTAGTGTTACCATCATAATTGCCAAATCATTTAATACACGTTTGCCTTCAAAGTTTTCGGGATTCACTGTCTAGAATTCCCCATGTCCCAAAGAATCAATACTGGTAACAGAGGTGACCATTTATATGATTCAACGGATTTCACACGAACAACTAGTTTGAGATCATAGTTCAAGTGATCTCGCAAGTCAGCACCGACTCATGAAATGAAGTACTGATTTAAATGATCATGACTAAGGTGGCGCGCGATATACACGAAAGCAAACATCCCAAACTAGGACGATTGTCTCGATTGCTTTTTATTGAATTTAGGGATATTCAGGGAGATGTTTGGCAATATTTGTTTGCTAGGAATGGAATAATTTAGCGCGTACTGGCGACGTTGCACTGCTCGCGTATTGAGCTTCTCTTCTGGTACCACTGCGCTGCTAATCCATTTATACATTTGTATTTCTGCTACGAACAGTTTTAACCGAAAAATGCCACCACAGTTACATGCAAGCTCCAAAACGGTGTAAACGAGTAAATCACTGAGAGTTCTGTAACTTCTGTTGTACACTCAGTGAGCAGTTAGCATACAGAGGTTACTGATATTTGGTATGTGGTACTCTTGTTGAACAAGTAGTCATACGTAAGTACAGCAGGAAGTGTACGGGATATCAACGCAATTTGTGTGAAAAATCTATGTAATCTGAAGTGGTAACAGAGGGGTGATGAAACGTTTCATTAGAAATGAACAAGTTCATATTTTAGTTAAGCTCATTTGTTATACCATAAGCTATCCGATACAGTTCTTTTCGAATCACTCGTCTGGTAGTGAGCAGGTTGAACTCAAGTGTGGCATTTTCCATTAAAAACTGCCTTGTTCGAATTCTATCCGATTGTTCACCTTTGGTAGAACAGCGGGTTAAAGTGCATTACAAAACATGGTGTAGAAATTTAGGTCCATAGATAGCTGCTCGGACAATCGGTCGATCAGTTATGACTAGTGTCTTTGCACGGTGGTGATGGCGTGCGCAATCGTGTTTTATGTGCCCCTCAGGTATGCCTTGCACTCCCACGATGCGTGTACGTGGTATCGGTTAGAAAGTTGTCATGACTGTGTATGTTCATATGTGCGTAGTTTAGGCGAACACCGTTTAAGGAGTCATTTACGAAATTACGGCACTTTTTCTGCATGTGGCTTTTATGAATCCAAGTTACTGACTCAATTATGCTTGGGTTCTTGTTGTGCATCGTTTATTACGGTGAGAGAATGTGTAGACGTTTTAATGAAAAATTACCCGCCAGTTCTAATCAGTATGCACGGACGGTACAAAACTCATTGGTATAAACAAGGTTGGAAAAGTTTACCTAATCGGTTTAAGATTCACTGAAAAGTTAATTTTGGAAACAAAGAGCCTGCGTTGATGTGATTATTCAGTACAATTTGTACCACTGTCATTCATCACTGGTGATGGCACATGACCATTTAAAACATTTATGTTTGATTGTTCAGCTGTGAGCACGCTGCACACGAAACAGGAACGAAACACGGTACTACTATTTTAATTGTAAACGGACCTTCATGTTGACAATTGGTTAAGCTAACAGGTAGACACAGTCTACGTTTCGGTTGTGTTTGACTTGTAATCCCACTAGTCCGTGTCTGGAGACGGTGTGGAAAATGACAAGAAGTCAAAATGTGCCGGTTAAATGTTTTAGTTTTCTGGCTGAGTCATCCATGACGTAAGACTGAGTAACGAAACGAAGCAGTCAGTGTAATGAAAAGTGCTATCCATACGATTATGTGGTAATCAGCTGTACCTTTTGTGATAGCATGGCACTTCGAGAATTTAAGTACCTTAACGTTATCTGTGTGAAAACAAATGTTTGGAGGTTTCATGCACCAGTTGGTTGTTCCCTGCATTCTTTCTATACTAAAAGAGAATGGCTTAACTATACTTACTAATGAAGTTCGTTTTCTGCAAGTGAATTTGTTACTGGCCTATAGTACAGATTGCGATTGCATTGCATACAAAAAGGACAAAAACTCTATACGGATCACGTCACTTCCTCTGCTTTATTTGGTGAAAGGTAGATTCTCAAGAAGTCGACAATCGCTTAGTTAGCTTTCATACAATCTGTCTTTGCTTGAGAATCGCCTAATCAATGTATTATTTAACAATCATGGGTACACCTTGAACCATAAAGGAAACTCTGACCAGGTATGTTTACTGTCTTTGATTTATTCCTCAGGTTACACAAATGATAGATATAATTCTCCTATCAACCCTGTTTCATGTGAAGTTTTATGTCATCTACACCGGCGGAACGATTTAGTGTAACCTATACCGGATGGACAAAAGCGGTTTCCTCAATCAGGGACGTGACCAGCCAAATCAGAGGATAAGTTGACAACGGATATGGGTCACCATTTGCAAACAAATTCTGGCAACAAACCATGATGTAAAGCTATAACACTAGCCCCAAACTCCTGGCAATCAATGGAGTCCTGTAGAGCCGGCGACGACGATGTTAAAAACAATAATTTTACTTGAAGGTTTATTTTTCAACGTAGACTCAATGAGTCTTTTAATGCGAATTAATTAATTTTATGTATATATATATGTATTCAGATTGACTGAATATCGAGACAGTCTGATTTCGGAGTCTATTTGAGAGTTCAGTCGGCCCTTATCTCAAATTCACGCTTGCTCGGTCTGCCTAACCCACTTATCTGGGACGTATTAAAAT
>QNGE01006277.1:0-29276 GCA_008508345.1 Paragonimus westermani | reverse complement strand
TGCAGCTGCGGTGACGTTTACATTGGCAGAACTGATCGATCCCTGCGCCTTAGAATGAAGGAACACGTGCCCAAGTATATCGAGGACTTGATGTGTGGTGTGACCCGACGCGACCCTACCAAACAACGCAAGCCGGCTTCTTCGATCGCCAGACACCTGCTAGAGACCGGTCATGTGGTCGACCCGACAAACGCTTTCCGCGTGTTGATGCGTCATCACAAGCCTGTCATTCTTAAATCACTCGAAGCGCTGCTAGTCACGCGTGGCAAGCCGGTCCTCTGTGTGCAAAAGCTATTGACCTTGAACCTCCGTCTGCCATGGTTTTGACCAATGACAGACCAGTGTATACATCGACTTGATGCATGAACTTAAATCGCCTAAACATTTTTTATTTTCACCGCTGTTATGTGTTAGCAACTGATGAGAACATACGAAATGGTATTACCATCTTGCAAAACCGGTCTTCTGATTTCACTGTTGAAATTCGTAACTGGGGAAGGATGTTTTATATTTTATTATTTGTTTCATCCTTGAGTTGGTAATCGATTTACGTTTTCCCTTTCAGTTGTCATACGTCAACTGTTAGACGAATAAAACATATCATACGGGCCTCCTACTCTTCTTTTTCTGACTCAAGATTGATCGTTTGTGCCGTCGAATCTGATTATCCATAACATTAGGTAACCTTAGTGTCTTCAGTACTCAAGCGGGTGAGCATCAAGGATTTCAAACTAAGACTCGCACGTAAAATTGTCAAGACCTAATACCATTTTTGTAGCAGCCTGCTGATTAGTACACTCTAACGTGTTTGTGTTATTTTAAGGTCAGCAAATACCAACGGGTTAGCATATTCAAGTGAACGTCGAGCAAAGACACTGTAAATGGTTCTGGAGTTTTTCTTGTCTATATGCGGGACTATTTTTCACCGCGATCAATATAGCATAGACCTTCTTTACAACCTTTTTATGATGAACGAAGGACAAGTTAGATGACGGGTAGATTGCTAGATCTTTCTTGAGGCCCACTTTGGCAACAACTGCAGCTTTTTAAGGAGTGTTGTTAACAAGCCCCTCAAATATACTCCAAGAAACATGTGTGCACACTTGTTATCATTGATGAAAAGATTGAGACTATTACTTGGCAACAACGAAGGTAATCCGAAGAATGATGGGATCATGGGGATTCACAATTTCAAGGTCGTTCGCACGCAGTGGGCAGTTACTGGGGAATGCTTCCAGAAGGCTGCGGGTATAAGTTAAAAACGTAGTGGTCCACCATCACAACCGTCACAACGGCCTTGGGTCTGACGAGAAGGTACTATGGCCCGGGCCGCCGCTCACCTCAACAGTGACATGAAATAGTCCAGATGAAAACATTTCCAAGAAGATTAAATAGTAATGAGGAATAAACGGAAAAACTGGAAATGGTGTGAATACAGGTGAGCCATCGACAGAAGCACACGGTCATCTCGGGAAGCGTTTCTAGTCAGCGACTTGAGTGATCACGAGGACTCCAGCCTGGCAGGAGACATACCCACCTAACCCAATGGAGCTGTCGAGGCTCCCATATTCCGTGACCACGCTGTTGTTTGACTACCACGCGGTTTCACCTAACCGTTGGTGGTTTCAGCGTACAGCGTCCGGTGCGGTGAACGCTCGGCTGACATGCGGAGTACGTGACCCAACCATCACAGACTGTGCAGCGCGATTAGCTGGACGAGTGATCGCGCACCCCGTGCATTCCGGAGTTTGCACCGTCGAACGGCCGCATTGTTTACGTGACCATTCCGCTTGATGTGGGTTGATTGGCGGAGAGAACGACGGTCAAACACAACAGGTGTGTCGACATCTTCGTTGCGAGCAACCCAAGTTTTCAAACCAAAAGGTGAAACAGAACGCACACACACTACATATCCTTTCCTATTCTCTAGAGAAAGACGATCAAACTGGGCATTAAAATCGCCAGCTAGGATGATGTCGGAGTGTTTAGTCGCGCTTGACTAGGCGTGTTGGTATCTTACGCGGGATGTCCTTCAGACCAACCGGTCAGTTGCCAAAAGGCGAGTGATGATCATGTGAGCTATAAACAGGAATTTGGATGGTCTTTTTGTTCAACTGTAATGGTGTCCAGAGACAGTCACCTCAAAGAGCTCATGGAATGGTTTTGCGGGTACATTAAACACTTCTTTCGGCATTTTCGAGTCTGATATGGACCCATCGAACGAAATGGGTTAGACTTTGAAGGAAAACCTTGCACTTCTATCATCAAAAATTCTGCCTGAAGGAGTTGCGGAGATTTGTTGGTACGCTGGACGCAGATGTCGCCAAATTATAGACAGCAGGTTAATGGTTCATAAATATATCGGCGACTCCGTGTGTTACAGAAGGATTTTTGTGCCGATGAAGCATGTATTTGAAAAGTTCTCACCTTGAGCGCCCGTTCGAATTGTGCCTCAAAACCATTGACGTATCGACTGCGAACGTTGATAAACGACTCGATGTTCCCAGCTTTAACGGAGTGCGGTTGTATTGGGATTAACTGTGAGCAAAAATCAACAAGACGGCAGACATTGTGTGGCAGGGGTAATTGTGAAGGGCACTTAATAGGCTTGCGGAGTATGTGCGAAGTATCAACGTCGGCTACAGTCACACGGTCATAGTCTGTGGGTGTAGTAAACTGTGCAAGGCCCAAGAGGCTACTTATGAGTTTACGGATTTGAGACCACAGCATCCAGACGAACTAATAATATTATTCAAGTTGTGCACTTTAGTTTGGTATGCCTCATGATGGTAGCGATGTATTCTTTCAAAGACTAGTTTTTTTGGCAACCACGCATGTATTTCGCGTTATTAATGGGTCACTTAGCGGTTGCTGTAAAGATTAGCAATACACATAAATCACTCACTAAACACACTGAAAGCCCAGTGAACCTACTGAGAGCCACGTGATTTAAGCCTACGCCTGGCAAATCAACTTTGTGGATCATAGTTGCACTAACATTTGCTTATTATTAACATTTGGTCCTAATTCACGTTTGCTTATTCGTATCACTCATCTATCTTTCATACATTACAGCCACTGTACCGTCCTTCACAGAAGAGTAAAGCCTTACCCTACGGGCCTTTGTCTTCTAACGACTCGACGTGTCGTTTACCAAATACCGTTTTTCTGATTCATTACAATTTACTCTTCTGATGGACAAAGTACTACGACCGGAACGATTCGACACCGTCCCGGATTCATCTGACGCAAGAAAACAATGGAACCACTGGTACTTCACATTTCAAAATTATCTTACATCTCTCAAAACACCAGACGATGAGAAATTTCAAGTTCTCGCAAACCTCGTGAGTTCAGATGTCTTTGAATACATCGCGGATTGTAAACAATATAAGGATGCTATCGATGCTCTCATCTCTTTGTACGTTAAACCGAAAAATATCATCTACGCACGACATCTACTCAGCATATGCAAGCAGGAGGTCGGGCAGAATTTGGATCAGTTCATGCAGAAACTGAAACGCCTTGCCAAAGATTGTGGTTTCAAAACAGTCAATGCTTCGGACTATCACGATGAAACGATACGAGATGCATTCATACGGGGCATGCTATCAAACAATGTACGCCAACGATTACTGGGGGAAGACGATATAGATCTGGCCAAAGCTTTCACTCAAGCTAGAGCTTTGGAAACAGCAGAATCACAGTCTTTGTCGTACACGCACCCACATGTGCCCTACAATGAATCTTGTGCTTTGCATTCACCCGTTTCTATTGACTCTTTAGATTCCGGCAAACCTGACTCGAATCTGGCTGCGACAATACCCAAATGTTTCTTTTGTGGATATAACAAACACCCACGCTCAAAGTGTCCAGCCAGGGAAGCACTTTGCCGTAACTGCAACAAAGTGGGCCATTTTCAACGAGTTTGTAAGTCTAATCAAAGTGATAAACGTGTGGTATCCTGTACCAAACTTCAGCTGTCCACTGTCTGCACAGCTGCTTTCCCTACCTCGCTTTCTAAAGCGGTAGTTCAAATTACTGTGAACGGAATTTCTCTGAATGCTCTCATTGATACTGGAAGCTCAGACAGCTATATTTGTTCTGACATCGCTTATAAACACTGTTGGCATATCTATCCTTCAAATGTTGCTATTTCTATGGCTTCTACTACCTACACAAGTGTGACTCAAGGACATTGTCTCGTCACTGTTGATTACCGTGGTAACCGCTATTCTTCGGTGAAACTTTCCTTGCTCCCGAACTTGTGTTCCGATGTTTTACTTGGTCATGACTTCCTAAAACAACATCAACATATTCTCATATCCTTCGGTGGTTCAAAGCCTCCGTTTTCCTTGTGCTCGCTGACAGCTGCCTATGTAGAACCCCCAACACTTTTTGGCAATCTCTCTCCCCTTTGTAAACCAATTGCCACAAAATCTCGAAGACTAAGCTCACCCGACCAGAAATTCGTGGAGTCAGAAGTGCGTCGTTTACTCGCCGAAGGAATAATTGAACCATCTTGTTCGTCGTGGAGAGCCCAGGTATTGGTGACATCGAATGTAAACCATAAGAAGCGTATGGTTGTGGATTATAGCCAAACAGTTAATCGTTTCACGTATTTGGATGCGTATCCCTTACCTCGCATTGACGAGTTGGTGGAGAAAATATCACAATACGAGATCTACACCACCTTGGATCTCCAGAGTGCCTATCACCAAGTCCCAATTAGAGAAGACGAGAAGCTGTACACAGCTTTTGAAGCTTGCGGTAACCTATATCAGTTTTGCCGCATTCCTTTCGGTGTTACGAACGGTGTTGCCTGTTTCCAGCGGCTCATTAACAACATAATCACAAAAGCCAATTTGAAAGATACTTTCGCTTATGTCGACAATGTCACCATCTGCGGCCAAAACATGTCAGAACACAATATAAACTACGGCAAATTTCTGAATGCTGCCAAAGAATACGGCCTCACTTTCAACGAGGACAAGACCACGATCGCCGCTCGTACAATCACTCTCCTCGGCTTCCAGATATCTCATGGTGTTATAAAACCAGATCCTGAAAGATTCCGAGCATTACGTGAACTTCCACCTCCTCCCGACCTCAAATCTCAGCAGAGGACCGTTGGAATGTTTGCTTACTACTCTAACTGGATCTCTCATTTTTCCGACAAGATTCATAATCTCATACACAACAAGATTTTCCCGCTTCCAGATCGTGTTAAACAAACTTTTGAAGACCTCAAGCGTGAGCTTGAGAACGCTGCAGTGGTCACTGTCAACTACCAAATACCCCTAGTTGTAGAAACCGATGCCTCCGATACGGCCATAGCCGCGACACTCAACCAAGATGGTCGACCCGTTGCATTTTTCTCGCGAACTCTCAATCCTAGTGAAAGAAACCATTCCCCTGTTGAAAAGGAAGCCTACGCTATCGTCGAAGCTCTTCGCAAATGGAGACATTATCTCCTTGGTGTCCATTTCAAACTCTTGACTGATCAGCAATCTGTATCTTTTATGTTTGATGATAAGCATAAAGGAAAAGTAAAAAATGATAAAATCCTGCGATGGAGAATCGAACTCTCATGTTTTAGTTATGACGTTGTTTACAGGCCTGGTAAACAGAACCAGGCTGCTGACGCCTTATCACGAGGTTATTGTGCTTCCATGAACTCATGTGATCTCAAACAACTACATGAATCATTGTGTCATCCTGGTGTTACACTTATGTTACACTTTGTGAGATCAAAGAACCTTCCATTTTCTACCGGAGACGTGAAAGCATCCATTGCTCGGTGCTCAACATGTGCCGAACTCAAACCCAGGTTTTATACACCACCGAGGGCGAACCTCATTAAAGCGACGCAACCTTTTGAAAGATTAAGTGTTGATGTCAAAGGACCTCTCCCATCTACTTCTCGTAATAAATACCTTCTTACTGTTATTGACGAGTTTTCTCGATTTCCTTTTGCTTTTGCATGCTCTGACATATCCTCTTCTACTGTCATTAATTGTTTTGTCAACTATGTTCTATTTTTGGACTGCCTGCTTTCGTACATACGGACCGTGATACAGCATTCATGTCTTCAGAACTGAAAAATTTCCTCCACGGAGAAGGTGTAGCTACCAGCAGAACCACACCATATAACCCAGCTGGAAATGGCCAAGTAGAACGGCTTAACTCAACACTTTGGAAAGCTATAACACTCACACTGAAGTCCAGGAACCTTCGAATCAGCTACTGGGAATCAGCACTTTTAGATGCTCTACACTCTGAGATCCCTACTTTGCACGTCCACAAATGCGACACCGCATGAGCGAACGTTCAGCTTTAATCGACGGTCAACTTCCAGAACATCGCCTTCCAAGTGGTTAATTTCAGGTGGTCCTGTACTTTTGAAGCTTCCAAATACGATCCTGTAGTGGAGGAAGTTGAACTACTGGACTGCAACCCGCAGTATGCACACGTCCGACTGCCGAACGGGAAGGAAGAGACAGTGTTGGTGAAACACCTAGCTCCTCGCGAGGAATCCGATGACCTTGAAACCTCAGGATGTTTAGCTGACGCTAATGACCTGATCGAGGCGACAGAAGTCGCACATGAAATGTGTTCCAACGATGAGGCCGCTGACTTTCTTACTCCAGCCAATTATGAACTATCGAAGCAAAAGCAACAACGTCTTCACCAGTATATTCTGAGGAGCCGCGAAGCATAATCATAGCTTTCTCGCAATTTTCATCCTGACAACGACATATATTTGTTTCATTTCGTCCGTTTATCAGTGAGGGAGAATGTACTAACATTTGCTTGTTATTAACATTTGGTCCTAATTCACGTTTGCTTATTCGTATCACTCATCTATCTTTCATACATTACAGCCACTGTACCGTCCTTCTCAGAAGAGTAAAGCCTTACCCTACGGGCCTTTGTCTTCCAACGACCCGATGTGTCGTTTACCAAATACCGTTTTTCTGATTCATTACAATAGTTATGATCAGTCGGAAGTACTGAACAATTAACACTGACCCAATAGAGGGAAATTACTCTTGGGAGTTGTGAAGTTCTGAAGTGATCAAAACGCAAGTACGATAAAACTATTCGTCACAACTTTCACATTGTAACATCTAAGTGCATTTTCTGAAGAGCTCGTACATAAAACGAAAGCAGTGCCCTTTTAAACGAATGGAAGTCACTTTCAGCGGCGTCAGTTATATATATATAGACTACATATATAAGGAGAGACCCAGAATACCCACCTCCGGTCGGATTGTCTTATTTGGCATTATTGTAATACTTTGTTGTTTGTTTCATCCTTGGGTTAGCAATAAACTAACGCTTTCACTTTTAGCTATCACACGCCAATTGTCAGAAAAACAAAGTCTATCATACGGATCTCTCAATATTTTGTTTTTGACGTAAACCGTTATTTTGCACGGTTAAGTCTGAGTGTTACAGCAAGTTCGTCTAAAAGCTACGTGATGGAACGGATCCTTCGTCCTGAGAGTTCTGACGTCAACCTCAACATAGCTAACACTTCTAAAGAATAGGGCCGTCGGTTTAGCACGTTCATTAACTTCTTGTCACCCTTGACAGTCTCAGCCCCAACAAATCGACCACCCTGACCAACTATGTCTCGTTCTCGGTCCACGGATTTATTGCCGAACGCGACAATTATGATGATGGAACCCCACGCTACGGGATCGTCGTGTGAAGCCGTACACTCGTCACCAGTTAGCGACAAGTGGACAAGAAGATAGACAGACACTGAACAAGTGTGCTAGAAGAGTGAGGTCGCTTGTGAAAGACTGACTTCAGAGCCACCATAACCGTGCAGAACCGAGACAATGCCCTCAGAGATGCTTTTATAAGTGGTCTGCTGTCTAGATAGATTTAATAGAGACCGTTGGAAGAGAAAGCGTTGAACTTTCAGATAACCTCTGATCACGCTAGGGCGCTTGAACTGACAGAAAAGCAGTCCCAACTACATAAGTCTATTCCAACTAACACCTACATGACTGCAATAAAGGTCTCGGAGAATTCACCCAGCTCTGCAAGAATGCTGAATTTGGTAACCTCCAGTTCATCGACTACCAAACACTTCTGTGGATAAGACAAACCCTCGTTCGAAGTGTCCTGCTTAAGATACGTTATGCAATGGATGTAGAAAGAAAGGACACTTCCGAAAGGTTTATTTGGAGACTGAGAACTGACAGTCATGCTGTGACACCACTCACTCATCCATTTCGATTATCACGTTGGCGGCTGCTGCTGACTGTCTTCCGAATGCTGTGATTGATCTCGGAGTTAACGGAACTCACATACACGCTTTGATAGGCACTGGTATTTCTGAAAGTTATGCAGCGTCTTCCGGAGTGCTGCAAACTGATTAGAAAGTCCACATATCTCACATCTGTCTCGCTGATAACTTCACTGACACACGGTCGCCTGGGACCAGTGGCACGGATAANCAGAAATGGTACGCTTTTCGGGAAGAGATGCCAGCTATCTTCCAACCGCCAACCTGGAGGACCAGGAGACTGTGGTTTGTCAGACCTCTACCTATTGGCCTGCCTGGTATGAGCAACTCTGTCTAGTTCATCCCAATAGGTCATCGAGATACCCAAGCCGTCACACCACGTCAGGGTCGTCTCACCGTGGCCGTGTTCCACAATCTGCTCATATATCAGTCACAAAACGAAAAGATACATTTCCCTTTCTTGATTTATGTAAGCTTGGGGCGATGCTCAGTCACATCCCACAGTAGGCGGGAATATACAGGACAAACAAGTACACCGGGAGGGATAAACAGTACAGGTACCACTCACGGAGATTCATCCCATTCTCACATTTACCATCACCATACTCCTCAATACTGTCTGTCGCAGTACCATGATTACCCGACGGAACAAACACAAACCACATTCAATACCTGCAATGCGACTGATAAACAAAAAGTTGACGACATTTCGAATCAGAGTTAAACTGACGTTCACCTGACAATGCGCCCAAACAAGAACAGCTAGATAACCGCCCCCACCCCAAACCTTTGCGTCGGGTGTTAGTTGGAACTTCCACCTGAAGTAGAAAACTCTCCTATCCAATCTAGCTCTCAAGTACATCAATCAGGCTTGTGTAGGTATAATCCTAAGCATAACAGCCGCACTGGCCTATTGAACCTCGTCCTGTTCTGTAAAAGCCTACCGCTCTAGACGTCAAGCCCTCGGAAATTTTCTCACTGTTTCCATATGCCCCAACTGATACAGTTGTTCTAGCTAGCGAAATGAACGCACAGTTAGGCCGCCTTGGTGAGCCCCGGAAGCAGGTTCGTGCTGAAATCAAATCGCCGGGAGAATTACAGGCAGTTAGTGTAACCATGTGCACAGCACTACCTATTTTTGGCCAGCACTGGTTTAAGGTATCACGGGCGTCTCTGTTACACTGGTGACCTTCCTCCTTCGAACCAGATTAGTTCTCCGATAGACCCTATAGCTATTAGTTACAAATGACATGGCTCCATTCAAGGCTTGCACTTCATACGGTAAATAATTCGATTCAGATCATGCGCTGGCACGTTGACTTCTTTGTTGTCACTTCCGCTAAGCACCGGCTTCAACGGTCAAAACGGCCGGCTGTTAGAAGACAGTCCAGACCGTCGGCAGAACATAAGTGCAATTTTAGTAATGCTAACTCTGAAGATGTCAACAGCCGTTGGACCCACACTTCAGACAGGTTATGTAGCATGCGGTAAGGTGGTTCGTGGTGTAAACAGAAACTGGACTTTAGAGGAAGCCCCAAAACTGTTAGGTTTCAGACGGAATTTTACCCATGGCGGTTCAGATAACGGGTTTAGGAGGAACAGAAAAAGAAAGCTGAAGCGTAGCATAATCGCCAACCGTGAGGTTTGGCTAGTGGAGAGAGTCAAAGATATTGAAGCCGTTTTCGTTTTAAGGAATATCAGCGGACTTCATAAGCTTATCCATACTACTGGTGCAGGGTATCAGTTTATCAATGAAGCCGTCGGATAGATAGGTGACAAACCCATCCCTAACAAGTCTAGACGGAGCACCTATGGGGTCAATTTATCTGTTCTCCAATTTTTATTGTTATCGCCCAAATTTGTTACGTACCACCCTGGTTGAAATTTTAACTACCAACCGCCGTTACGTTCTCGCTATCAACCGCAACAGGGTCAATGGCCCAGATATGACCTTGTGCCAACACTTTCTAAAGGATGTGGATAGGTGTTAGGACCAGAGTCCATCCCTCCATGGTGGGGTCGCTCGATAATAGTTCCCACATTCAATAAGGGAGTCTAGGGCTATTGCGGTAACCATACGGGTGCTAGTTTGACCCTAGTAATTACTAGGGTTCTGGTGTCCATTTTGCTTCGTCGATTCACAGCAGCTTGGGAGACAAACAGTAGGGAAGAACAGGCAGGGTTTCTCCCTGGGTGAGGACGTATAGATCGAAATTCAACACTCTTCGCCAAATTCTGGAACAGCGTCATACGTGTTGTCGATTATGGATACCATGCTGACTGATATTCCAGGAGCAGCCGACTATCTGGACGACATCGTTGTGACCGGGGCGGATGAAGCAGAAATGACAGAACGCTTGGACCTTGTTCTTGGACGCATAGCCGAATACCGGTTCCGTATTCGCCAGGAAAAGTGCAATTTCCTTATGCACTCAATCAAATACCTTGGCTTCATCATCGATCGTCACGGCCGCCGCCCAGATCCCAACAACATTCAGGCTGTTATCGAGATGCCACCACCGTCGGATGTACCTAACCTACGTTCATTCTTGGGTCTCGTAAGTTACTACAGCGCGTTCATGCCCGCCATGCATCGCGTCCGAGCACCCTTGAACAGACTGTTGACGAAGGATGTCCCCTGGAAGTGGTTAACCGAATACCAGAACTCATTCGAGGAAGTAAAAAAATGCTCAACACGGACAACCTGCTGACGCATTTTGATCCCACTCTCCAAATCGTGGTCGCATCGGACGCCTCAAGCTATGGAGTGGGAGCAGTCCTCTCACACCTCTACCCTAATGGATCTCAAAAAGCAGTCGCTCATGCTGCCCGCCCTTGTCATCAGCAGAAAAGAACTATGGACAGATCGCGAAAAAAGCGCTCGCAATTGTTTTCGCAGTGAGGCATTTTAACAAGATGCTCTTTGGCCGGCACTTCATCCTGCTGACGGACTACAACACGCTGCTCGCTGTCTTTGGATCAAAGAAAGGTATACCGATCTACACGGCCAACCGCCTTCAGAGATGGGCAACGACTCTGCTGAACTACGACTTCGACATACGGTACATCTCAACAACGAGCATTGGACAGGCAGATGCTCTCTCTCGCCTGATTGGCTCACAAACGCCCGATCCAGAAGAGACCTTGATTGCGGCAGTATCCTTCGAAGCGGAGGTCAATCAAGTGTTCTCCGAAGCCATCCGGACACTCCCGGTCACGGCCGAGGTGGTTGCTGAAGCAAATCTACGAGACCAGACATTGCAGTCTGTGATATCTTACAATCAGGACCGCTGGCCGGATAGAGGACTAACGGGTGACCTGGCGCAGTTTTTCCGCAGACGTTCCGCTATTTCAACTCCCAACGGCTGTGTGCTGTTTGGAGAACGTGTCGTCATCCCGTCAGAACAACAACCTAGAGTGATTCGCCAACTTCATGTGGGTTACCCTGGCACCAGCCGTATGAAGGCGTTGGCTCGCAGTTACGTCTACTGGTCCGGAATGGATGAACAGCTGGAGCAACTTGTCAGATCCTGCCACGGCTGTGCTTATACATCTAAAGCACCCTCGAAAGCCCCACTGGAATCTTGGCCAATTCCTACGGCTCCGTGGTCGCGGGTACACTTGGATTTTGCTGGCTCTCTGCACGGTCAAAACTTCCTGATTTCCGTTGACGCTTATTCCAAGTGGCCAGAAGTTGTCCTAATGCCAAGCACCACCACAGGATCAACCGTCCTACAACTCCGAAAAATGTTCAGCCGTTTCTGGTGCCCAACGACTCTGGTCAGTGACAACGGAACACAATTTACTTCCTCCGTATTTGCTGACTTCTGCCATCAGAACACTATTAATCATATCCGATCGCCACCCTACCATCGCCAGTCCAACGGCCAGGCGGAGCGCTTCGCGGACACGTTCAAACGTGCCCTTCAGAATGTTCAAGGGAGGGAACGACAGTGGAATTTCTAGAAACATTTCTAATGCACTACCGGGCGACTCCAAATCCACAAACATCCGACGGAAGACCGCCGGCAGAGGCACTTATTGGACGCAAAATCCGATTACCGCTAGATTCCATCCGTCCAACGGTCCCCGTTCCAAGTGTGCAGCAATGGAAAGGAGGTTCAACCAACGACACGGCGTAAAACACCGACACTTCAACAGTGACCAGAACTTCATGGCCCGGGATTATCGCAGCGGTTCTGCCAAATGGTCCGTGGGCCGAATTCGCAGAAGATTGGGCAACGTCATTCATGAAGTCCAAGTCGGAACAGCGTCTGGTGGCTAAATACATCGCTATCCGGAGTCTGCTTTGTCCGTGTTCGCATTGGTTCTTATCGATCGCGGTTTGGGGTAACCAATCGGAAAGGGGCGTTATTCACGTTATTCGTTCACCATTGTTCGTAGTAGTTATTCGCATTTGTGTTCAGTAGGATTGAGTTATAACAGTCCGTGAGGCAGGCACTTTAGCATGCGCACATGGGTTCGTGTGTCGAACAAACATTAGATTTCGGAGAAATCCCAGGAGTTGTTAGAAGCCAGAAGGAACATACTTTCTGGCAGTTCATATAACAAGTCCAGGAGAGATATCCGTAGGGAGTTGAAGCGTAGCCTAAAAGCTGACCGGGAGACTTGCTTAATGGGGAAAGTTACGGAAATGGAGATTGCTTTTGCTTCAGGAAAAATCGGCATACTCCTCAAGCCCATCTGTGCCATTGGTCCCAGGCGACTGTCTGACACTGAAGCTGTCAGCGAAAGAGATGGCGCACTCATTTGTAAATCCAGTAGGTTGGGACGGTGGACGGAACATTTCGACGGCCAATTTAGCTGGCCTCCTGCTTCTGTGCTGCCGCCACAAACTTGTAATTTAGCACGTTAGCCGGTAGATTTGGAACCACCTACTAGGACTGAAGTCCGTAACTGCCTTTCGGCTCTCAAACTTAATAGGGCTGCTAGTCCAGATGATCTCGTGCCGGCACTTTTCAAGGGAGGTGGGGAGCTGTAAGCAGAAGCTTTGACTCAGTTGTTTCAACTTGTGTTGACGACTGAGAACACTTCCTCCTGCTGGAGTCCCACAATAATAGTCCCCACATTCAAGAAAATTCTAGGGGAATAATTTGATCACAGTTGTCATTAGGGTTCAGGGATCCATGTTATTTCCTCAACTTACTGTAGCGCGGGAGGCAAACTTCCACCCAAAACTTAGTGCCAGGAATGTCGAAAGAAAAATAATATCTCATACACTTCCTTTCACGTCTCCCCGTAGTTCTAGCGCTTGTTCAAACATCGGTTACCGTGTGCCATCAGTCGTTACCCAATATTCTGTCTTCTTTGCGAGAGGACCGTTCCCACTGTACTGTCGCGTGCATCGGCACTCGAACCAAACCCAGCGGCGTTTGTCGACAGGTCCAGAAAAGCAACTACCAGCGCCGTACTCGGAGCTCGGCGTAGTGATTTCAAGGCATGGTCACACTTTTCTGCCAACGTGAATTCCTGATCATTTTGTAGAAGTCTGGTCAGAGGTGTGGGAATGGGGACGAAATCGGTGAAGCGACGGTAATAAGGTGCGAGCCCTAGGCCACTCGTGGTCTTGTTTACATCCTCCGGCGTGAGCTACAATCAAGGTTGTTCCGTCTTTCTTGGATATGTAAGGACAACCGACCCAGAGATTACACGCTCCAGAAATGCCACCTCGTTAAGCAGGACGTGACATTTCGACGGTGTAAGTTTCAAACCAACTTCTGCCAGGCGGTCCAGCATAGACTCCAGGTTGCTCACACGCTCTCGTATGGACCTTCCGTGGACTATGACATCATCCAGATACACTAAGTATGTTCTAGGGTTCAAGTTATGCAAGGCGGAGGCCGACCTAGCTCAGTGGTATTCTTCAACATCTACTTGCCAATAACCAGATGCCAAATCTAACGTGGAGAAATACGTGGCTCCACCGAGCGCATCGGAGAGATCGTTGATTCTTGGTAATAGGAATAAGTCCTTTGTCACTCTATTCGGCTCCCTGCAGCCAACTCAGTTCACGAAGAACTAGAGGGTCAAATAACGCGCAACTCATCCTGGAGGTATCCGGGTGTCCTGCATGGTTGGTGGTGCACACCCTGTGCAATAATTCCACGTCTCGGAATGCTTGTGTTCATCTATAACACCTCTAGTTATCTAGATTTTTTGCGCTCATGTGATTAAGAAGTCAAACGCATTTTGCATGAACATCCGTAGTGCAAAGAACAAACGAAGTCTTACGCTGAAGTCCTGTTGGAACTGATCCAACAAAATACAACCCTGTCAGTTAGCACTATCGACAATCGATCGACAGTGAAAAGCCAAGTCTCAGCGCGTTGACTTCGTATATTATTACCGACCCTGGAAAATAGAGAGTACAGAGAGGCGCGTCAAGCTAGCGAGGCACGGAGCGAGTTGTGTGATAGCCCCGGGACGGATGTTACAAATTGTGTAGCTTGACTAAAACAAAAGTTGGTACAAAATCAAAATCATAGAAAATGTACAGATGAATGCGACTATCAAAATATCATTTATTATAGTCGCTACAGTCCGCCTGATCGTTCGTCGAACTTTAGAATTGCCCGTATTCCCTCGCCAAAGCCGACTTATTTTAACATTCTTCCTGCGCCAATTATAACGCGTAATGGCGAAACACTCTGAAGACACACTTGAACGTGTAACATGCAGGCCAGCCGACTCTACTCTGGATGCCCGTGACTTCGCGGACCAACCCCCGGGCAACGTGGACGCACCAGGGGACAGCGTTCTCCCAAAGTAGGGGCTAGAACAGCAGTTCTGAAAAGAGGAACGATACGAACAAGCATAAGCCGAAGGCCCAGTAAGCCATGCACACGACTTACACAAACGAAAGCTAAAACGGCACCGACAACACAGCAGCACGCTCCGTTACACAACTCAAATTCAATCCGTGCGCGCTCGCTGGTTTCGCTTGCGCGTTATAGACGTCTGTTCAAACCATGACCTTGAGCCACTCGGAACACTGACCTACAAACCACCTCGTACTAGGTCAATTGATGCAACAGCACATATTTTGGATTGAATCCGTGAAACAAGCGAGTTTTCTTCCCCCTCCCCCCAAGGTAAATTCTGTAAATTATAATCATTCTCTCTCTGACTGCGCGTTTTTTTGTGACGGAATCCCGTCTGTAGTTCTGCTTAATTAGGTGTTTTGTGTTTCGCCTGTAAATGTCTGCGACGATCCCAAATGAATCGGCGTGCTTTTCACATTCGCTTTGAGAAATGTATATTTTAATTATATCCATGCACATCATCACTATTCAGTCTTTGTTGAAGCTGTCCACAATATCCCATGTTTGTCGGGATGCAACGGTTCTACTGTTTCTAGCGATTTCAGTGATTGATACACGGTTCCGAGGCAGGGGCCCAAGGTTTCAGGATCCAGCCGATTTCCCCTGTTTACTATCAGCTGCCGTCTTCTGATCTGAAAAGCCATGAATGAAAACAGGGTGTAGCACCGCAGTTGAGGATTACGGTGAATGCCAAGAACAAAGTAAGATTACTCGAATAATGATATTTTAGATAAATGAGTATCAAACAAATCCTTAAAACGATCACTAGAAGCACTACTGACGAAATCAGAAGGAAAGCTGTTCCAAAGTTTGATAACCCCTTAGGATAAAAACAAAAAAGAACAATCCGGAGACGAAGCTTGGAAAGCTTCCTGTTATGTCCTCGCTAGCCGTCGTCATTCGCTAGAATGAAGAAATGTTCTAGGAGACCTACTCTAAAGAAGTGTGCGAATAATCAAGCACCGCGGAATCTTTGAAATTTAACTGTTTACCTGTCAAGAATCCCGAGACTCGTAAATGGCCTTGCTTATGCCCGCGACTAGCTTCTTATCTGAACGCTGAACACGCTCAACAGCCGGCAAACACTGCATGATTCGCACGCTCAAAGAGCCTGCTTATGCAAACCCCGTGGAGCCTTCGAAACTCCTCCCGGTATACGCAAGGGAAAATGCACTTAATCATCCTAAGAACAGCGAACCCGTCATCTCATGGTGATAAGCGAAGGACAAGTTAGACGTGCAGTGTTCACGGTTCACAGTTATGTTTTGTACATTTTTGTACATGTCGTTTCGTTGACTTCACCAGTACACTTGTTTGAAATCATCAGCAGCATCAATTTTTCGAATTTGTTTGTCCTGTTCGATAAAAATAGTGGACTTTGGCACGCCCCGTCTCTGTCTTCTTCGTTTTGCGTGAATATTTAGGCTTGTTTATTAATCGCACGGCGAATCTTTCTCTTGCTCCGCGTGTTTGTTGACCTGTCGATGCTGAACGTTCGTCATTCCGCGTCATGTGTGGAATTATCTATTTGTCGTCGTCCGGACCTACCTCCTTATGCTGTCTTTTTCTCGAGCGGTCGCCCATTCAATTCCACAGATTTTGACTTGTCAGTGAGTCACGCCCAATCCTCGGAAACGTCTTTCTCATACTTATACGTATACTGTTCGTACACATCCATTTCTGTTGGTGTCGCCATATTGTGGATATTTTTTATCATTTGATTGCTTAGGCTACTACAGACGAAAACTGGATGCCTCGATCTTCCTTAAGATCAATTTCCGATATCTACTGTGTTAAACGCCTTATGGAACACGAAGGCGTTCCAAGAATATCCATCGAGTGACACGTGAGCATACTTAGTGTCATTTGGTGAGAGACTTCAATCATCCGACCAGCGCTCGATCGCGTCACTATCAATATGTAGTGCACTGGGTTCAGTGGCATACCATAGTTCAAGGTCGTCTGCGTATGAGAGGGCGTTGCTAGGAATATTGTTTGGAAGGTCGTTGATTCAAATGAGGAATAACAAAGGACCTGGAACTGGCCCTTGGAGAACTCCCGCAGAAATGATAAAGGGTGATGAAAGGTCTGATCCGGCCTTAACTCTAAAGTTGCTATTTCCAAGAAAAGAGGCAACCCAGCGAAGAAACCCTCCTTCGACACCACAGGCTTCCAGTTTGTGCTTCATGGGTCCGTATGGGAAGCCGTCAAAAGTCTTGGCGAAATCAAAGAAGATAGCATCTGAAATGAGGCTACTGTCTTTGGCCGCCTTCAGACTATCCATGAGAATTAGCATGTTTGTTGTGCATGACTGATTAGGAGGGAAGCCATGCTGGGTGGAAGAGAAAAATAATTTGATGGAAAGTGATTGAGAATGGCACGCTTCAATAGGCGCTTCATTATTTTGTGCAGAATGCTAGTAAGTTTGATTGGTTTACAGCTAGATGGGGAGTACTGGTCACCTACTTTAGGTATGGGTGTGGCCGTCTCCTCCTTCCATGTGCTAGGGAGGATGCCGGTCTGAAGTGTTTGCTTAAACAGCTTATAAAAGGGTCCGACCAGACTAGCAGCTCCTTCCTTGAGTATTCTGGGGTGGATCTTGTCGGGACCCAATGTACTGTAGGAATTGGCCTTGAATAAGAAGCCCTCAACATCTAGCACAAAAATCTCAGCTGTAACGAGGGGTTGCCTGAAGTTCTACAACGGTCACACAGGATGCCAGCTTGCTAATGCAACGTTATGAAGTGACAGGTAGTACTCTCTGAATAACTCGGCCACAGCTAGAAAGTCATATGAAGTTTCTCCGTCGGGCAGTCGCAAAGAAAAGATAAAGGTTTAGTCTTTCTTATTCGTCGTATGTGCTCAAAATAAGAGTTTTTGCCCCCACGTGCTCTGAGGAGAATCCTTCCTCCTCACATGTCTCCAGACTTCACCTGTTTCGAACAATGTGGAATGTGATTAGGTCCTCTGGGTTTTCCGGAAGCCTATGCTTCTCGAATAAACGGGAATGGATATCAAGAAGACGACGTATCCTGTGCTGAAGTTGTGGCCAGAAACAGAAGGTGCGCATTTTGCGCAGTACAAACAATTCGCCCGCCTTCTGAACTGCGCTTTGAAATGTACGGAAGTTCTGGCCCACGGAGTCAAAGTCAAGAATAAGTGAACCCAGACAGGTTCTCAGGCCGTTAAAATCAGCCTGGTTGAATTTTTAACCATGGACGGTTTTGCTGGTTGCTGTAGCCAGTAACGGATAAGATCAAGATTTAGCAGAGAGTGGTTACTGTGTCTCAGTGGCGGCTTGATGGTCACTAGGTTCACCAAGCGCCCGTCGTTAGTGATGGCTAAGTCGAGCAGAGGGGGATCTGGCCAGAACAATGCCGCGTCGGGGCGGTGACTTGCTGTGTCCACGCCCTCCGTTGTACCAGCGTTGATAATAACATATATTTCTCAATGCATACGTGAGAAGCACGCTGGGTTATGCGCGATCACTGCAGATATCTACAAACCATACAATAACCAATTATTAAACAGTAACACAGACGTGAAGCCTGCCGTCAAGAAGGACGTGGTCGAAAGACAAATGACTGTAGTACATGAAACTTTGACGCACGCCACAGAGGAGAATATAGTTCGCTCGCTTTACAGATTCAGTCTAAGAAACGTGAGATGTTACACTAATTTACTTTTTACAAGGTTGTGGGATGGACGACTTTTTAAATAGTTCAAGGTTACTCCCGGAAGAGGGCCCAAACGCATCTACGGAGTGTTTTGCAGTCAGGGGATAGAACTGGCGTCCGTATACTGTCGAGATAGATTGACCTCGGCGAAGCAGAGAGGAAACTCCAAAATAAAGCGAAAGATTGGGCAGATTCTGACACAAGATTTTGTCGATTTCCCGAAAGACGTCAAAAAGTTGAACATCTCGCGAACCGTTCAGCTAAGACGAAGTTCCGTGCGCCCATCCGTCGTAGATAAGTTTCCTCGCTCAGTGGGTAATATGGGGATCGGAAAGGAGAAAGTAATTCCACACGTTAGATGAGAAAATATGAGGTTGTAACACTTACTATGACAAACAATATGCTAACGGGATTTTTTGAGAAGGAACTCATACGATATTATTATTTTTGCTATGATATTTGAAATGTATAACCCTATGTACTTTTTGTTGTGGCATTTTGCTATGTACTCGGGATTTATTCGAGCATACGCGGAATTGAGTCGACGGTTTGGAGGGCCGCATGAAATGAGCGTGTGTTAAGTAAAGCTCACATGACGTCGTTCAGCTGGACTTCTTGTTAGGCGCCGCATTCACATGTTGAGGGGCGTTAGACAGCGGGTTGGTTATCCACGTAATGCGCATCTGACGGCTGGATGTTTCTCGGACCACACTAAAAATATCATCAGGTGATACAGAGTTTGAAGAGAGACGTTGTGTTTGTTAACGTAAGATAGCTGCCAAACCCTTTTTCAAAACGCTGAATTTTATTACTGGCTCGGACTTCATTTGAAAGTTTGTTGCAAACGTAGAAATATTTCACAAGGGAGAAGTTTGCACGTATATTTTCCCGGGATATGAGGGCTATGTTGTAAGTGGACGGTAAACGCCGTGGTAATCGCATCCGAATGTATGAGTTTATTCAGCAGTGTCAGGTTCATCTTTAGTCTACGCAGCCAAAGTGGATCAAAACCAAGTTTTTCACAGCGTTGTCCGTAGGTGAGCGAAGGAGTATATTTTTATAAGATTTTGATTAACGACCGTTGATGGATTTATAATACAAGCCCATCAGACATACGGAGATGACATTAAAGGAAAATGCGACACTTGAGTTGAGGCTGAGCACACATTTTGTAGAGCATCAGCTTTGCAGCTGGTACACTGAACGTCTTTTTGATACAGTCTATTTTTCTTCTAGATTTTGCTACCTAGAAGAATACTTGTTCGGAGGAATCAAAGGAGTTTGAGCACCGCATCCATAGATCTCTGACCGAAGTGGCTGTATTGATATTACAACCATCTAGTGAGATGGAGCCATGGGGTGATTGAAAACCATGTGTGATGAAGTTCGATTTGTTCGCTGAGAACGACATCATCCATGTTCTGCACCACAACTGCAACGGCGCTAAATCCTGTCGTATATTTTGCGGACAGAAATTGATGTTGCAGTCCTGGCGGAATGTGAAAACACTTTCGATATCATCAGCAAACATAAAGGGCTTGCCATGTGTAATAACGTCGCATAAGTCATTTATGTACATTGAGAAGAGCAACGGCCCCAGACCACTTCCTTGGACCACCCTACTAGTCACTGGTTTTGGTGTTGAGCAGTGCTCCCCTATTTTCTCTGTGTAAGTGCAGCCTTCAAGGTATGACGACGGCCAGATATACAACGGATCTTGTATGCCAAAAGATGCCATTTTGATCAAGAGGCGCCCATGAGGCACACGATCAGGAGCCTTTCGCATGTCTAAGAGTATAATAATTACCGCATTTCCTGCGTCGGCGGATGTCGATATATGGCTTAAGATTTGCAGCTGACATGCCATACGAGAGCGTTTACTAAGGAAACCGTGCTGTGAAGGGTTTATAAGATTTTGTGTCCTTAGGATCTCGTTTATGTGCATCTTTATTTTCCTTTCAAACATTCTCGAGCAGATTGACTTGTGGTTGGTTGGACGTTAGTTACAAACGTCCTGGAGCACTCTTGCGACGAGGCACAATGATTGAATTTTTCTAATGAGGGGGTAAGATGCTGGATAAGAGTGAAAGGCTGAAAAAATTGAGTGAGAGAATGGGCATGTCCCCAGCTGAATGCTCGGTGACCATTGGTGGGGTACTATCTGGTCCAGGATGGATTGTGGATCTAGTGCTAACCAATTGTAAACGAACACTTCGAACGACGATTGAAACGTTCCTCAAAACTTTATCTGTTTTCGATGGGACATTAGCAGGTGATCGGGTGATTTCTGCGTTAAACGAGGCAGCAAAATGTGAGTTGAAGAGTTGGCACATCAATAGTGAGTCGTGGACAACCGTTTTGTCTTTGAGATTAATAATTCTCATGGCATGGTCCTCATGGAATTTCTCCGTCTCATTAGTTACACTAGCTTCGTGCATCTCTATTCGCCAGGGAGCGCGAGTTTCTTTTCGTTTATATGACGGAGTTGCGTCTGGAGTTTTAGGTGTTCAAATAGTTTGCTCATTTGCATCACTAGGGAAAAGTCTAGTGTTCTTCCGTACCTCGACTTAAGCATTTTGAGTCTGTCAGTCTCTTTCGCAGTAAGGATTTTGCCTTGTACATACGAGCCGAAACGTTTTAATTAAATGAGGGCCGAAACGTCGGTAAAAGCGTGAGATGTCTGATAAATTCTCCGGCCGCTATGCTTAGGTCTGATGTGCGAAAGTAGGTATTCCAACCTAAGGATCTCAGCAGGGAGAAAAAGGCATTCCAATCAATGAATTTGATGGGACGGTAGAATTCAACTGCCGGTTCGGTGGCCATACTGAGACCAAACAGACTTTTGAAGACATTGTGGTCGTTTCCTGGGAATTGTTGTATAACAGATATTTCTACAGACGAAATATCTATGGTAAATATACTGTCCAAAATATGCCCCTTTCTGGTGGGCATTAGGACATGTTGGTTCCAAACACTCAGTTGAATGCATGAAAGGAATTTGGCCTGTTTTGTTAGAGCAGAGAGTGAGGTCCAGGAGATGTTAGGCAAGTTAAAGTCACCGTCTGCTAGTTTTTGTTCACAAGGCATGTTGGACACGTGATTCATTATCTCCACAAGGTCCGTCAAATCATTGCTCGCAGCATTCGGCGGTCTGTAGATGCATCCTATAAGTAGCTCGCGACGACCGATAGACCAATAACTGCAAAGAGTCCTCGAGTTCATGAAGTATATAATCATCAAGTGTGATTGCGGAAAATTGCTCGTTTAGGTAAATGATGCATCCATAACCTCGTCCTGTGAGACAATCCCTGAGAAACCTGTGATATCCTACAATGCTCATCTGACTGTTCGGGCTGTCAGGAGAGCACCACGTCTCGGTTACAAGGATGATATGGGGATCGGATAAAAAGACAAAGGGTTTGAATATGTGCATCTTACTACCCAACGATCTTGCGTGCAGCAGATAAAATGCTAATGAACCTCATGACAGATGGAGCAGTGGGTTGCGAAATACCAAATGGAAAGGTTTGATCTAAGGAATGTACCGAGTCTCTGCTCATATTCGCGTGGATGTCGTGAAAGTTTGACTCCATGATAGGAAGTGCTGGAAGAGTGTCATTATGGTGGGATGACAGAGTGGAACTTGGGGAGGAGGGCCAGGTGGCGGTTGATGAAATATCGATGGGTGCACTAAAAAGGACTGGTTTGGCATACATTTGTGCTGTTGACATATTCAGGTAGTGACGTACTTGCTGGGATATACATAGTGGGATCTCGGTCCCTAGTAGCGCTCATATTTTGGGTAGAAGTATGAGATACTACGGAGCAATCGGGTAATGGATGGTAACTGTGACCCCTGGTGTAGTAGTAGGTCAACCTGGAAGCGATGAAAAACAAATTGTGCGATTTACATGTTAAGCATTGTTTCTTAGAATGTGGTCTATAAAACCAGATTCATGACGCTCGTAAAGTTCTTTTGGTTTACTCTTTTGTTGCAAATCCGAGATACTGTTCTCCGATAAGCACCTTGGAAGTCTCACTGTTGAGTTGGAACCTTGTTCAGGTGTTTTCGATTTGCCGTGGGTATCCCCAATTACCGCAGATAACGAGGATAAATTCCTGTAAAAAGAAGTGAATGGCCGTGCTAGCGCAGCGGCGTCATCATCAGGGGCATTTAAGCTGCATCTCCCAAAATTCTCAGTAGCCATGGATGCCTCAGGTCTAGGACATTTTCTAGTCCGACGGGCTTGTGTTAGAAAACCTTCAACGATCGTTTACCAAAACCTTATCAGGATATTCCTCTTCGCTCACCCTTAGACAAAGTTGTGAAAAACTTGGCGTTGATCCACTTTGGCTGCGTAGACTAAAGTTGAACTTGACGCTGCTGTATAAACCCATGCATTCGGATGCGATTACCTCAGCAATCACCGTCCACTTACAACACAGCCCTCCATATAGTCTGAGAAATAAGGAATTGACCTTGCCAACCCCGATATCCCGGGAGAATATACGTGCGAACTTCTTCCTTGTAAAGTATTCCTACATTTGGGATAAACTTCCAAGTGAAGTCAGAGCCAGTAACAACATTCAGCGTTTTAAAAAGGGTTTGGACAGCTATCTTACCTTAACAAACACGATGTCCATCTTCAAACTCTCTGGATCACCTGATGACCTTTTCGAGTGCGGTTCGAAAAACATTTAGCCGTCAGATGCGTAATACGTAGATAAACAATCTGCTGTCCAACGCCCCTCGAGAACAGTGCTTGAAACGGTTTGTTATATGGTTTACTCACGAGATCATTTTGCATTTGGCCTACTGCGCGCTCACCAAACACTTTGACACCCAACATTATTTTAATGACGTGTTTTCTCATGTATATGCAATGCCCAAATTGCTATGAAATGTGAACTCGGCGCTTAATAATATGTCCAAAAGAACGATGTCATGTGAGCTCTAGTTGTCACGCACATTTCATGGGCTCTCCAAACCGTCGACTCAATTCTCCGTTTACCCGAATAAATCTCGAGTGCATAGCAAAATACCACAACTAACAGTAGATAGGGTTATATATTCTAATAATCGTAGCAAAAATAATAATATCGAACGAGTTCTTCGTCAAAAATTCCCCATACATATTGTCTGTCATAGTAACTGTTGTAGTGGATCTAAACAGTATATGGAAACTCAGGTGTGCATAGAAAGTCGAAATTTGATGAAAAGGAAATCAAGTAACTCGTAATAGTTCGTGGAGGCATGTTTGTTCAGTTTTCCACCACACCAAATGAGGATTCTCATTGAGAGTGCTTGTCATGTGTCCCCCAGCTATTCTCGATGTCACCACCGAGATAAATCCAACGACAGATAAATAAATAAATTTGCCGAACTAAATGGTTGAATCCGCCGAATTCTAACTCTCCCAAAGATTTTTACGCCACCGACCCTGAACGCGAACAGTAAGCAGAACTCGCGAAATCGGTAGTGTAATTTGAAAATTGGTAATTACTCCGTGTGTTGATTAACCTCGTTCAAACATCATGTGTACATGCGAGGTTGAAGAAGATGAAAAGGCATGAATAACTATGAAAACATGAAGTAGAAAATAGTGTATAAAACGCTACAATGATATAACCCCACATTTTCTCATCTAACGTGTGAAATTACATTCTACCTCCCGATTCCCATATTATCCATTGAGCGAGGAAATTTTTCTACGACGGATGAACGCACGGAACTTCGTCTAAGCTGAACGGTTCACGAGATGTTCAACTTTGTGACGTTTTCGAGCAATCGACGAAACCCTGCGTTGGAATCTGCCCATTCGTTTGCTTGATTTTGGGATTTTCCGCCATGCCTCGCCAAAGCCGATCTATCTTGACATTTTCCGGACGCCAATTTTATTCCCTAATAGGAAAATATTCCGAAGGTGCGTTTAGATGTAACATGCAGGTCAGCCGACTCTACTCTGGATGATCGTGACTTCGCGGACCAACCCTCGGGCAACGTGGACGTAACAGGGAACGACGCTCTTCCGAAATAGGGGTTCGAACAACAGTTCTGAAAACAGAAACAATACAAACAAACATGAGCCGAAGGCCTAGTAAGCCATGCACACGACTTACACAAACGAAAGCTGAAACGGCACCGACAACACAGTAGCACGCTCCGTTACATAACCCAAATTTAATTCGTGCGCGCTCTCTAGCTTCGGTTGCGCGTTACATTATACATTCTCCCGGAGTCACCTTGAAATATTTGAAAAATCGCCCTCCCCACAACCTTGTAAACAGTGAATTAGTGTAACATCCCATATTCTCGAGACTAGATCTGTGAAGCGAGCGAACTATCTCCTTCTCTGTTGCGTGCGTCAAAGTTTCGTGAACTACAGTCATTTTCTTCTTGACTACGTCCTCCTTGCAACAGACTTCACGTTTGTGCTACTGTTTAATTATTCGTTTTGCATGGTTCGTAACCATCTACGTTGATCGCGCATAACCAAGCGTGCTTCTCACATACGCGTTGAGAAATATATTATTTATTAATTTAGTGGAGACCTCGGTTGACAGAAGAAGAGGCTGAGCACAAGGGGATGTGCTTTTGTCAATATCCGTGAGTTTCTTTGCAGAAAACTTGAACGCGCTTGGCGTTATCAGAGCTGGACGTGGTGTGTTTTTCTGTGTCCGCCTGGACCGGCGACACAACGGCATTTACAGCCGTAACTTGCGAGATCAGAGAACGCGTGAAGCAGTCCATATCTTCGGTCAGATCAACGACATCGTTGACCGTGTTTATTTCTCGGGAAATAATGGTTCGCAATATTTCCCTTTAGAGTGGCGTCTTGTCACGAAACACTTTTATCGACTTAAAATTTGTGCCACGCCTAATTTGCTCTTGTCTTCTGACAAGTTTGTTCGTTACAAGTTCACTTGTGAACTGTAGCATTAATGGACAGGGCTTCTGCTGTACTTTCTTGCGGAGTCTTAAACAGCAACACTCTTGTTCTTCCATCTTACTGGCTTTGAGTAAGATCCTTTTCACCGACAACAGAGGTATTCTTTCAGGTACGTTAAACACCACCCTTTAGCTTGTGTTGTTCAACAGGCAGTTTCGTTGTGAGTAGTGTGCTACTCACAAGTAGTGTACTACCCACAGGCGACATTCAGGAACAAAAGAATAAGCCCCGAACACGACGGACAAGAAGAGACTATCGGAACAGTGTGTTCATGCTGTGTGAGAACTTTCACCAAGGCAAATGACAACGTACTGTCACCCAAACTTCCGTACAGGTCATGTCAAAAACTAAACCATAAACGCGTTCACTCATTTGCACGACAGACATGCACTCACGTACATTGGGTGACAGTACGTTGTCATTCGCCTTGGTGAAAATCCTCACACGGCATGTACACACTGTTCCGATAGTCTCTTCTTGTCCGTCGTGTTCGGGGCTTATCCTTTTGTTCCTGAATGTCGCCTGTGGGTAATACACTACTTTTGAGTAGAATGCTACTCACAACGAAACTGCCTATTATAAAACACTGCTGAAGTGTGTTTGCTCGATAAAACCAGTGCATATCGCGTTGTTCCCATCTGCCACCACTTATTCCAACTGAATCAAACAGGTGACCGCCCTGTTAAGTTATAAGCACATCTACTGGACAAATGGAGAATTGTTTCAACTGCAAGCTTCTCTATGTATTTCGGAAAGCAATTTACCAGACCGCGGGTGAGCATTGTTCGGACAGTCATCGACTCCTGTTATTTCAAAGATAGGCTGAATGCTACCTCTGTCCTGGAAAAGAAACCCTACTCACAAAGCGATTAACTGCGTCAGATCAACTTAGCCAGAGAGTGACTGCCATTAGTGTTTGACAGCAGTATAATTTGCCCGTAGCTTTTATCTTTGGGAATAAAGCCACCAGTTACAAATCGCTGACATGTTTTCTTGAAATGTAGTTCAGCTAGCTGTTATATTTTGGCGAGTGCCTGCAAAATGCCAGATCAACTAACTCATTTTCCCAAAACTGACATCCAAAGGGAATCCAAAATATGACCTAGTTCTACAACGCTCCCCCTCAACGTTGCCAAACCGAATGTTATCAGATGCTATATTTGGCAGTTGTACGGTTTATGCATACAGGATTCGGCTCTGGAGTTGATAACTTCAGTTCCTTGAAACTCCACCACAGTACAAAATTTCTAAAGTGGAAGCTGAGGTTCAGAAATCTGACATTCTCTCAGAGAAGTACGTCATCACTACGTTAGCACTAAACTCATTGTAAGCTAAACACAAGTGTGTGCGTGGCATGGATAAAAGGGCTTACCCTATTCTGTGCATGTACGATGCAACACTACAACAGTAATTGGTCTGAAACCAGTGATACATGAGTGACTACACGCTACATCAACTAATAGCTGTGATGTGCTGGAATGATCATCTGGTTCATCTTCTCGACGACCTGGTGACAAGATAACCGTGAACACTTTTGTTTCTTTGAAGGGTATACAGTCAACTAACGTTGTGTTCAGATGACGAGAAGAGTGCATCCATCCTGCAGACATTTTATGATGTTGGACGGTAATGAAGATGATGGTTATTATTGTTCATTGACGTGAGTGTTTTGTGGGCAAAATAGGGAATAATCAGTTGAACGGAGCATGAAAACTGCAAAGAAGACAGTGAATGGTGGGGTCGATACATTATTTCCATGTTGTTTCCACATATGTGAAAACCAGTGGCCGAACCGAGTTGGTTTGATACACTTCTGATGCTGACTGTACTGTTTGTACTGATGTTAAGCTGGTAATCAGAGAATGGTGGAATCAACATTCTGTTTCCAAAGCTGGTCAAGCGTCTTTTGCGGACACAACACTTGCACAATATAACCGCTCGTGCAATTCCGGAGCTGCACCATCAATAAGCGTTCCAGCGGCTACGAGGTCTTTGTGACTAGGGGCAGTCTGACGGCGGATGTTACTTGAGACATTCATAATGCACAACAGCGGATCCAATTTTTGCGAAATCTCGGCAAGCTCCGCGTTTTCACTGTGTAATTTCGTTATTTCAGCCTGTAATTCGCATATTCTTCTAGCCTGATGTACGAATATATTAGTAATGGAAACTGAACATGGTTTAGTGTTGTTTCTCTCGTGTGATGTCCTAAGATTCGCTGTTAAGACTGCCGTTTTAGCAGCAGCCTTGATCTCATCTGCGATAGCAAGGGTGGGGCAGGTGTTGACTGGACAATCTGAAGATTTTACGCTGTTCTTTACCGTCAACATGCATTTTTCCGCAGAGATGATCGCTTGACGACTGATAATTTCTGGATATTGGCTGACTTAGAGGGCAATACTATATGATGTTTAACTTTTATCATTGGGTTATATTCACTAGGTCTCGAGGCAAGTAAACATGCCAAATTACAACAAATAGTGCGTGAATTTCAGTTATCTGTAGTGCTAGGTTCATGAATTTCTACGCCCAGAGTTTATCCAACCTTATGCTACCGTGAATCGGAAGTCGCAAAGGGAAAACGGTGAATATGCAAACAAATTTATTTTTTGGTTTACTCACCGTTCACAACAGACTTCAACGTAACAATTGAGGGGTGCTAGGGAGCTGGACGTGAGACCACCTTGAGCACAACCGCACAGCAGCCGCCAGAGTAGAAGAGTGCGTCGACGGAAAATTCCAGTCGACCTTCAGATTTCAAACAAGCGTTAGACAGGTTAAGCGGCGTTCCTAAAGGTGATAGCTCAACATTGTTATCCCAGTGAATGTAACCTACAGCAGTAGATATGATGTGGATTCATTATACAGCTACGAGCAAAACTGCGATACTTATGCCGGCCCACTAACTTTGATGCTAGTGGTTTGTAGTAAATTTACATTTACAAGGTAATGTGAACCGGCGCGNTTTGTAGTAAATTTACATTTACAAGGTAATGTGAACCGGCGCGGTGGTGCTGGCAAGGTGAACCTCACGTCGCGCGAAGTTTAGAATCTTGGGGACGTCGAAGGTTATCTCACTACAGTTCAAGTGGTGGAAGCGGGATATGCACTAATACGCGAAATTAAGAGTCGGTAATTTTTATGCAAAATTTCCTGAAACCTAAATAAAGTGTAAGTTATATCGAGTTTGCTCAAAATCGTAAAAATAATCTTGCCAAATAATATGTAAAATACCACGAATAGTAAGTTGTCTCCCAAAATAGCGTTCGCGCTCAACTCAGTGACACATGCTATTGTTAGGGGGCGCATCCCCTAACGAGACATCCAGGACACATCACGCCACTTCGATCGACCGGCCCAGCCGAGATGGTATGGTCGTGGGTGGTGGTATGGTCTCACTCAGCCATCTAGACTGCAAATGTGCGGTCGAACGCCTGTACGCTGTCTTGTCAGTGTATTTTTTCTTGCGGCTGCCTTCTGGTACCCACTGTAACGTGATTTTTTCTGACCCCCTGACTGCCATCTATGACTGTCTCAATTGATT
>QNGE01006276.1:23250-33400 GCA_008508345.1 Paragonimus westermani | reverse complement strand
TATTCCAATAATCATAGCAAAAATAATAATATCGCATGAATTGTTTGCCGAAAAATTTCACACACACATTTTCTGTCATAGTAAATGTTATAATCCCACATTTTTTCATCCATCGTGTGAAATTACATTTTCCTGATCCCCATGAATGCCCATTGTGCGAGGGAATTTTTTCACGACGGATGGACACATGGAACTTCGCCTTTGTTGAACCGTTCGCGAGACGTTCAAATTTCCGACGTTTTTGTTATATCGCGAAACAACTGAACAAATGCGAACTGATTGGATTAGAACGATTCCTACGAAGCAGTAATACGGCACAAGCTGAAATAACTGCGGAGACCTGATACCCGAGCCGACTATGAAGAGAGAACTGGTCCTCAAAGAGAGAGCTTTTACCGTCTCAGTCCGAAAGACGATTTACCAGCGGAGCTCTTCTGTATTTATAGATAATTCAGCGACCTAGAAAAACATATACAATATAGCACACATAAACCAAAGAGGGTCATGAATCAGCGAACGAGCGTCCACCAATGGTAATGGCGCGTAAAATGAAGTAATTGCAACATGACAGAAATTTGGCGCGAAAAAGAGAAATTCAAATTTATAAAAGTAAGAGTTTTTCATTACAAGTAAAACAGATTGTTTTTGGGGCATTTGACATCCCCAACAGTTTTCGAGCAATCGACGAAATCCTGCGTCCGACTCCGTCCAACCGTATGCTAAATTTGGGGATTTTCCGCCCTGCTTCGCCAAAGCCGACCTATGTTGACATTTTCCGGACGCCATTGTTACCCTCTAATGGCGAAACACCCCGAAGATATGTTTGGGCCTTCTTCCCGGAGTGACCCTGAACTATTTAGAAACTGTCCATCCTACGACCCTGTAGAAAGTAACTTGGTGTATCATCCCGTTTTTAGACTAAATATATGAAGCGTGCGAACTGTCTTCCTTGTTGCGTGCGTCAAAATTTCATAAACTACAGTTATTTGTCTTTTGGCCACGCCCTCTATGACAGCAGGCCTCACGTGTGTGATGCTGTTTAATATTCGTCTTGCATCGTTTGTGAATACCTGCAGTGATTCTGCATAACCCAGCGTGCTTCTCACGTATGCGTTGAGAACTCTATAATATTATATCAGTTTTCTAGAATTGAATATGGCAGGTTCTTCCCTCTACTTGCGCGTGAATTGTTTATTCTACGACACTCACAAATGCGTCGAGAAATATACAATTATTATTATTACTATTATTATTATTACTTCGTTGAGGTCATTTTAAAATGAGCACCCTGGATGCATCATGCAAGAAACTTGGCATAGCAGAGGACGTATGACCACATTCGGGTCGCTTGCTTGAAAAGTTTGTATCGCCCGACCAAAACGTGGACTGCCGTTAATTGCGCAACCAAGTTCCTCAAACTTGCGTGTTAGGGAGTGTGTGGAGAATTGTCATGACCAAGTCGATCATTCCTCCTACAACGTTGAAATTCCATGAGAAAAATCCGGTGAATTCGGCTCACGCGTCTTGATTAGTCGTACTTATTTGTCAAAGGTCGAGATGACCTATGCTAACGGTGATCCGGTTACTTATATCAACCCGACGAAGAAGTTTATGTATTGTTATCACATGAAGTGACAAATTACGGCTAGCGGAGGCTTCACTATTGGAATTATTGCCAGCTGAGGATCGCTTGGTATTGTCAATTGAATGCGAAAAATGTGTGACAAGTCTTCATGAGGCAGTCTGACCTAACTAGAACTCGGAGTGGCGGGCTATCAACCGAATGTCATCAAGGTTGCTGATGGATTGACACAGTTGCCTGTGGCTAAAAACTGTAGTGTTTCTCTCCACTAGGTCACCCAAGAGGCTTACTCATGACTTTTCAATATTTCTGAAAGTATTGTGTAAGAGAGACCTCCACCCAAAAATCTTCATGCACCTGGAGGACAGATGAATTCCTCTCTCCAGAGAGATAGTCGACATACGCAGAACTAGCCGAGTTTGTTCCGCAGTGTGTCAGGTTAACAGGCGGTAGGTTACGGCAAAGTGCACACAGTCATCGCGGTGTATGTAGTAAACTTTGTCCCAATGAAACTAAAGCGACGAACACAGTCACGCACCAAACTGTACATTGGTGTTAGGTCGAGTATTAGTTACCGTAGCCGAACGGAACCATGTTCAGGTATTCCGCGGCGTTCTTTGTAGCTCATAAAGGATGAACATTTAAGCAAACTGTTCGTGAATGTATCTTGAAGGCCTTTTAGGGCCACGCCCTCGGCCTTGTGTGGGTGGATCTGAACGGGCGTGCAACAAACGAACTGGAGTGGTATACCCAGACTATAAAGGTTTACCCAAACTACAAGAAGAAAGACGGTATGTTTTGTGCAACCCATTGTTCGCCTTATTTCAGCTACGTAAAAAGTTACGTGTTCGGAGGACTGAAACAAATTTGAGCGACATGTCTGGAACGCAGGCTTTGACGACAGGCCGCATATTTTGCAAACCCGACCTTACAGTCTTCTGGTGGGCGCAACAGTTTCGGAAGTGACCAGACGTTCTACCGGCTTTGTTTGACGCTAATATCCTGGTGACATAAAACACCTTTCATGATACCTCAACATGAATCAAGCTCATCAGGAGGGAAGAAGTGGAAATTTTTAAAATCGTCGACAAATTGAGATGGTGTACCATGTTTTATAACCTGAAATGTCATTTGTACGCATGAGAAATGGCAACGGTCCAGAGACGCTTCTTTCACTTACCCCAGTGATGGCTGGTCGTGGCAGTTAGCAGGCGTTTCTAACTTTCGTCGTTTGTGTGTGACCTTCAGGGTGGGTGACAAGCCGGCTGCCCAGTGGACTGTGTATACCGAGAAGCGCAATTTGGCAGAGAAGGCGGTCATGAGGTGCATTATCAAAAACCGTCTACATGGCCAAAAATCCTGTGATAACCGCATCGCCTGGTTCGGAGGATCTTGCGATACGGCCGAGAAATTCCAATCAACGCATCACGTCACAACGTTTGTTAGAGAACCCACGATGGACGTAATCTATATGATTTTTGTTTGTATGAGGATGAGGGTATCTTCCTTTTCATGTCTGGCAGCAACAGAGTGAATACTGCCAGGACCAGAACGATATGTTTTTCTCATACTGCATAAATGTGAGCACTTGTCCCTAGCACCAGTGAGCATTTAAGTTGAGAAAGTAGCTGTGATAATTGTTGATGCCTGTTTTGTGTGTCTGACGACAGCCACATGGTTGATGAACAGCCGGGGACCATGCTCTGTCTCTATTTATTTCTTCTCTCATTGATCGCCCTTATTCTTACGTTTGCGAGCCTTCCTTGCAAGGATCGACACCACTACCCGAATCATGAGCGCGACAAATCACACTTTCGACGAAAGTTAACCGTGATGTATTACTGGATCATGATATCGGTTACCTGTGGAAGCTTGTTCTCGCGTATCATGTTCATCCCCACTCTACGCTTTTGCACCGTTTATCTAGAGGTATCCTAGTTTTGCCTGCGTTTTGTCGTTCCGCCACTGTGTAATTGTGGTTTGTTCGTAGTTACTTGAATCGCCAGTCTCAGAGCTTATGGGTTTGGTGGATTTAGCATCGAGTTTTGTTATTATTTTATTCTTTTCAGTTTGCAATAATTCTCCCGTACCCTAACGCTTTATTAATGATAAACTCGCCTGCATAGCTGTCTTCTTTCCTGGGTCCAAATCGGTTGCTCAGCGGGCTCAAAATTCGTACACGTGCAGTGCACAGAGCAGATACAAGTTCACAGTCGACTGATCGTGGGCTAAAATATAGAGAGGAACCTTCAAAGAAGGGACACTCGAACAGCGAACACACGGAACAACGGCCACAAGTCACGCTCGTCACAACAACACCACCACGGAACACAGGGAGAACAACAACACAGCAGACAGCGTGTATCGGCCAGATGTTCTACAAGCACATGTTACATCAAAAGGGGTATACTAAATGGGAATGTTCGGGGGAAAGTACGTATAACGGGGGAGTTTGGGGTGTATTCGGCGACGAACGATCGGTCTATTCAACTGGGCCATTTCCGTATCCTTCCTCTGCGCCGATCTCTGGAATGGGAGCAAGAGAAGAAAGTAGGTTAACGAAATTACAATCGTGGCGTGCTTTGGCCACTACACACGCTCTATGCATTATGCGCGCAACTAATCTACATCCATCTTATTGACGGAGATTGCGAGTAGACTAAGCGTGGCTCGAACAATTAGTAAATGCCTCGGATTTACCATGAGAATATTTGGAGGGTAATGAATTTTTCTCCGTTAAAGGAGGAGGTGAGGTGTGAATTTGCTTTCTCACAGACCGTAACCATACCGCCAACAGTAGTTTGGTCCTGTGGAGTTACCGCTTTGGTACTAGGAACCCTTCTATAGTTACCGCATCTCATCATACGCATCACCTCTGTGCCGTTTTGTCCGCTGCTAAGCGCACATCATTCTTCTTCCGTATGGAGTATTCCAATTGTTTACCTCATATTACGAAACATGCACTGCCACTACAAGAGAGAGATCGTGTGTTATGGGTGATGCGATGTGTGGTCTCTGAGCTCACCTTTTTGCTTTGTGGTGAGATGTCTGTATTTTTTGCACGCACTGTGGAGTTTCGTCCTCTGTTGGGCCGAGATGTTCGTTCAAAACGTGATGTTTTATATGCAGTTTTATTGTTGTACTGAGGCTATAGGTTAGAACAAATGTGTCTCAGGCAGAGTGGAAGGCGCATTCTAGCCGACTAATTTAATCGTGCGCATTTGCAGTGTTAAGATCGGATGTGAATTAGCTTGTGTAGCTTGTTGTCGCAGGGGGTACACATTAGCACAGGAGAAACCTGTCGTTAAAAAATGGGTTTATGGTGTGGTCTATTCTATCAGGTATTTGGCGTGTTGGCATCGTGCACTTATCTAGAAACCTGCAAGGAGCTCCGTTTGACTTACAGAAGCTTCGAAAGAGGTCCGGGAAAGATTAAGCGTGTCAAAACCTCCAGTTGGTTTTTATTAAGAAGGCGGGCAAGAGACACAGTTGAACCTCATAAAAATGTTGATCATGTCTCTATGACTGAAGCTAGGCGGCATGCAGATGCATCTCAGGGACAGCTCACAGGAGCCAACGTACAATAACGGCCAGTAGAAACCATGAGTCACATCAAGACAATGCTCGTCGAATATGATTGCACAGTACTGCGTACTTACTTGAACCAGCCTCCTCCATGTTCACTGTCGTGAGGTTCACAGAACACATGATGACCTGTAACGTCTATTTGTGTGTTCGAAATCCCAGAGGTATATCAAGATGCCGTGGGTAAATCGATGGGCGGAATATAAAAATTAGGAAATCCGGGAATGAGCATTGTACTAACAGACAAACGCACAACCAAGACCAAAACACTGGGTGCATTTTTCCCACACAGCGTCACATTCAGACCAGAAAATTCACTGACTAAGAAGATATGAACAGTACTATGCTGTTGGACATGGAAAAGGCTTTGATCGACTACCTAACGAAAGTTTTCTGATCAAAATATCATTATTTGACAAACGTGATCCGTCCTTTAACTGGTTTGCTTCACACCCTGGAGACCTCACACAAACGGTGAGGGTAAGAGATGATAGCTCAATTCCCAGACTACTCACCAGTGGGGTGATTTAAGGAAGAGTCCTGGAACCGTTATACTTTCTTACGCGTATGAACGTTACATATGAAATTATCGAGGTAAATATAATCAGATAAGCAGAACGTCAGGAGCAAATTTCAATACTCTACGTTTCAACTACTCCGGGTGGAGTGCCTCAAGAATTTTGTAATCAACTACGTACTAACAAAGGAACGTAAGTCACGTGAAGTTTGCCGCGGTTGTGTCAGTTTGCGCTGCATCGGACCTGATTGGCCTAATCCTTTGCCCATTAAGTGGGGCTGAGACTGATGTGGATATGACGCACCTGTGTCTGGTGTGTTATGTGCATCCGCGTCACATTGCATACAGCGGTTTAATATCATTGCGACTAACACAAACTTGCTGTGTGAAAATGGTTTGTTGTTACTGGCTGTGGCTTCATTCGGAAGTTTGTTGCAATTATAGGAATACTTTGAAGTAAGGACGTTTACGAGTATCATTTTCCGAGATAGCAGGGTTCGCAAGATGGAGCCGTTATTTATTAGGCCATACGGAGAGCTGTGTTGTAAGTGGACGGCAGACGCTGCGGGGATGGCATCCGAATACATAGGTTTATAAAGAAGTGTCAGGTTCAACCTTAGTGTGCGTAACCTAAGTGGTTCAATACCAGGTTTTTGACGGCATCGACCGTAAATGAGCAGAGAATATCCTAATAAGATTTCGTAAATGATCGTTGGGGGTTTCGAACACAATCCTATCAGACCTGCGTGAATGGCAGTAAATGAGCGTGCAATACACAAGATGAGGCCAGGCACGCATTTTGAGAAGCGTCAGCCTGGCAACCGGCGGACTGAACGTCTTTTTGATACAGCCTATTGTTCTTTTAGTTATCGCTACCTGAGAAACTACTTGTTCCAAGAGATTAAAGATGTCTGAACATTATGTTCCTAGATCTTGAACGAAAGTAGCGGCGTCAACATTACAACCATCTAACGAGGCAGAACCATTGGGTAAATTACAACCATAAGTGACTACTTTCGATTTGTTCGTTGAGAACTTCACCAGCCATGTGGACGGAAAGCGATGTTACTGAGTCGGCTGACTATGTAAAAATTTTGATATCGCCAGCAAGCAGAGAAGGGTCAACCAAGTTTGGTAATATTGTATGCATCACTTATATGCAGTGAGAAAGGCACGCGTCACGGAACGTTTCATGAAAAACCCCAATGGTCACTGGTTTTGGTGTTAAGCAGTGCTGTGATATTTTGACTGATTGATCGCGGCCTTCAAGATATGGTGAAGAGTCCTGCGTGCCAAAAGATGCTAGCTTGACCAAGAGGCGCTTACGAGACACAATCAAATGCCTTTTGCTTGGCGGAAAGCATGATAATTACCGCATTTCCTGCGTCCACAGACATCGATGTGAGATCTAAAAATTTCAGCTAGCATGTTATACAAGAGTGTTTACTGAAGAAACCGTGCTGTGGCGGGGTTATAAGGTTTTGTGACCTCAAAAAGGCGAATTTGTGCTTCTTTATTATCGTCTCAAACATCTTACTGAGCGTTCGCGGTGCGAGATTCAAAATCACGTTTCCTGGCGGTTGTTATATTGCTGAATGTGGAACACCAACAGGTTGAAAATGACGCCCAAACCGTCCGACTTCTTTGGTACCGAATGTGGTGCAGATATCTTACGAGTGCAGTTATCAATCACGGCAAACAATTTCTGGTGGCTGATGACATGAAAGTTGTCCGAACATTTCTTCCTAAAAATCTCGGTTCTTGCTTAGAGAATGCACGGAAAGACTTCATGTAACCACAGATTGGTGTCGAACTTAGCTAGTGATGTACTCAGCCAATAAATCCCACATTGATGAGCATAGTTGTCATGTACCAGATGGTTTTACAAAGCTGGACCGTCAAAGTATATCAACTGCCAACTCAGTGCTCGGCCTGGCAATAAGTTGCTCAACGTAGCCCAATTTTACAGAACGTGTACCTTTTCAAGTAGTCAAAACTAGACGAGCGATGAGTTACAAAGAGCATTCATTCTTCCCCCATGCTACTAGGTTACACCTTTGCAAATTATGCTTACGACCTCTGGTGGAGCATTCCAGGCTCACCTAGTAACCTGCGCAAGTCTGGTAGGGTGGCTCTGGAAAGCCCCCAGCGTCCAGTCACAAAAAGTCGACTGAGCTATCCATCTTCTCTGATCCACAGAGAACGCTTGCAGATGTTTGCACTCTACCTTCTTTGGTTTTGGCAGCCCAAGCTGAAACTTGCGCCCATGTGTAACCCAGCTCACAGCAAAAGCTTCACCGTCACCTTCGCGATTCTCTTGCAACTAAGCTCAAAATACGCCATCGAAATGAAGACCCTATTTCGGCAGCTTTTGAACCATGAAAAATTTGAGGTCAGACTGCTTTCTAGTAAAACATTTCCGCATCTGGAAAAAATTCTTATATGCAATCAGGACGTGTAGTTCAAACGATGCTCGGAAACTTTCCTGACAAGAACAAACGCCATGTCCATTTTCGAACTCTGTGCGTCCAGTGACGATATCTCTGAAAGTGGTCCTGATAACGTTTGAGGGGGGAACCCCCAGTGCAGCGTGATGTTACGTCTATCGTGGTGTTAGTTCCTAAGGTAGTACGCCCAAGGTTTCCCCAGCCTTATGTTAACGTGATTCGGAAGTTGCAGTGAGAAGTTGGTGTATCTGCAAACAAACTTCGTCTATTGATTTATTCATCGTCCACAAGCGAAGTTCAACGCAACAACTAGGGGCGCTAAAGAATCGGACGTGAGAGAAACTTGACCATAACCGCACGGAAGCCACCAGAGGGAACGAATGTTGGCAGAACTTCCAGCCGACCTTCGGAATTCAAACAAGCGTCAGACTGGTTGAGTGGAGTTCCTAACGGTAATAGCAAAAACACTGTTATCCTAGTGAATGCAGCCTACATTAGTAGAGATGGTACGGACTAATTACAGCTACCGGTAAAACTGCGATACATACGCCAGCACACTAAGTGTGATGATTGTGGTTTGCAGTGAATTTACATTCTCAAGGTAATGTGAACCGGCTTGGTGGTAATGGCAAGGCAACTCTCACGTCGCATGGAGTTTTGTGTTTGGGGGACGTCGAAGATGATCTCACTGCACGTCACGCAGACTTCAAATTACTCGGTGCTATCAGCTTTGCCACTAGAGGTATTCGTCGAGATTTCAAAGCTTATTAACGACCCCAGCAAGATAAATCTCGTAAAGAGTTACGTTTGAAACCTACACGTGAACAACAAAATGTCTGTCGTCACCACACAGATATCACTGTACACAGGCCTGTTAGTAATAGCCCGATCATCCTAGTATGCCTTTCATCCATACCTAACGACAGCCAGCTTCACGTGGTTATCCTCCACCACGCAAAAGTCTTGCGCTCTAGAACTGTTTGAAAACAATACAGCAAATAATTGAACTGTTCGTTTCATGTGATTACGTGGACACCCCGCATTACTAGTTGTGTTTTCTCTTCCCAATGGACTACCTGGTAGTCTTCCCGTGCTGTTACTCAGCCCTTTCATTTTATATACCGGCCGTACAAAGTAAATGGACACTAACATTCCGCAGTAACCAAATACTAGGGGAAAATGCCAATTGTCCTCGTTTCGCGTTATGTGATAACAACTGTTTGCTGGTGCCGTATGTTTTAATAACCAACACAAATATATTCATTCTTCATGAAAGTTTCTGCCAGAAAGCTGCGTTCTATTGTTCGCCATAGTTCACATGAACACCTCGTGTTCTCCCATTTGTTGCGTAATTTTGGTTTTCATTCCTGATCCCAAGAGCATGTCTCACGCGGGAAATTATTCCATCGCGTCCGGACACTCAAAATCCCGTATTGGTTGGACAATGCTTTGTTGCCTTATTCACATGACCTGCTTATTGTACAAGTATTAATTACGGCGGGCATTTACATTTGTGGCTTTACAATCTATACATTGATCATGTTCATCTGAGCGCGTTCCCCACATATGCGTTGTTAAGTGTGCCATTATTATCAGTAAAAACTGCCGTCACCCAGATATGCGTATTCCTGTGCCCATTTCGTGATACCGCCTGTCCTCAGTCAAACACTGAACAACTACTAAATAAATAAATAAATAATATATATTTCCCAACGCATGTGTGAGAAGCACGCTTGGTTACGCGCGATCACTGTGGATATTTGCAAACAATACATAAAAGAATAATTTAACAGTAGCACGAACGTGAAGTTTCTTGCAAGAATTACGTAGTCAAAGAGGGAACGACTGCAGTTTATGGAACTTTCACGCACGCAACAGAGAAATAGGTAGTTCGCTTATTTCACCAATTCAGTCACAAAAAAATGGGATGTTACACTAATTCACTGTTTACAAGGTTGTATAATGAGCGATTTTTCAAATATTTCAAGGTCACTCCGGGAGGGTGTCCAAACGCACCTT
>QNGE01006275.1:16310-27801 GCA_008508345.1 Paragonimus westermani | reverse complement strand
ATGGCAGCGAAATCTGGCCGCTCAGGGTAGAAGACGTGAACCGTCTTGAAGTCCTGGCAGATAACGATACGTTCTTCGAACGCTATTCGAAATGACAGACCGTTGCAGTCAATTGCGTACCTGCATTCATACCATTTCCACTTCTGCTTAGCCCTTCGTGGTGATCATTGTTGTTGTTATCAGTCTGTAACCTCTCCATTGACTTTTCTTTTTTCAAGTTATTCTACGTCACTGTTGAAGTGTGCAGTGGCCCGAGCCACATTACCTTCCGATCAGGGCTCATGGCTGCCAGGATGACTGAATATTCGGGTGCGGACGTATTTGTTTCATTGGTTAGGTTCCTTTTTAGTAGACTGCCTTAAACATTCTGTTTGCCGTTTTCTTGGTTCTAGATTGTGGAGGTTACTGTAAAAAGATTACTCTCAGGAAAACATCCCCACAAAACGCGCAGAGAATGGACCGCAACGGCCTGATGGCATATTATGTGGTACAAGTGATGTGGAGGGTTTCGGCCACCGGGGCGGTGTAGGGACGGGGGCTGTCATAAGTGGTTATGAAGGAGCCCGAGCAGCGTCACCGTTTGCGTAGGTGACCTTAAGATAGTTGATGAAGGTGGTGTCGTGGCGATCATGATGATCAGTTGTGAAATGCTTCTGGGTCCGACGAAGCATCTTAATGCTGTCTGCCTTAAGGTGATCGCAGTGGTCTCTGTACTTCACCTCAGTGGACGAGTGCATGTGGGCTAGTAGCCAAATCTTTGTACATCTGCGGTAGTCTGCTCTTCACGGAGACGTGTAGGGTGTATGTTTAGTATGTATTGAGCCAGAGGAGAAGCAAGATTGCAGTTCGAGAAAGTTGTCAAAGAATGAGACGAGACGGGTTTACCAGGTAGATGGGGTACACAGCCGTAGATCATTTCTCCCAGGTTGCACTGGTGATCCGCATTTGGTGTGTTTCGGAACCCTAAAAGCACCACAGGGAGAATCCCACCTCATGTCAGATTATCAGCGGCACAAAGGGGAACCTTAACCTGCTTATGAGTACGCTGTACCAAACCATTTGGAGACAGATGGCATGACAGGAAAAATGCGCAGTCATTCAAGACTTCATCATTCGAATTATGAACCACAGTCCATCCTGCTGGTTACACGGCATCCGTAGTTGGCCACCCAGCATCCCAAGAGAACATTCACGATGGCCTTTACGAAACGGCTTTTTATTGCGATGGCATCGGATCGTCGCGAAAAACGAACACAAGTTATTATATAAATGTGATCACGCAAAGACAACAAGGGTCCAACTAGATCAGAATGGACGTACGGAAACCTGACTTCTTATGAACCGAAAGGAGAATTAAGAAATGTGTGTCCATCCACGTCGAAATGTTGACATTGTAGGCAAACGCTTACCCAACGACGAACGTCAGCGTTGCCCCTAGCTCAGTCAAACCGATCTGTCACTGGAGTAACAGTTGCTCGAGTACCAGGGTGCGAGAAATTTGGGGAGCCGAATAGAAGTGCGCAAGTGAGTTGACGGCATCACGCGTCATATCGCCTGAACTGAGCAGAGGAATGGTGCATAGCCTCAAGGACTGTTGCTATGAAGAAGTTCGCAAATCAGTCTTCCGTACCTGGACGGCAGCTAGGTCTTTAAGGTCAGCGGAAACAGGCGTGACTAAGGTGGCGTTAGCGTGTGAAGGGATATTAGCCTCAGGGTTGTGGCCACTCGGAACATGACGTATGTTGCGGGTAAACCGTGAAACAGTCTGTTTCTGATCTCCCTGATAAAGAGTCCAGTGCACACACTAAGGGCTTGCAATCCATGAGCATCGTAGAACCTCATGGCGGAAATAGTGAATACCTAGGTGTGTGACAATTAATCCCCTCCATATGTGCTATACTGTGGTTCGGCGGGTAGCAGTTGTTTGGAGGAAAAAACTGGAGGTTGAAATTTGTCATAGACAAACTACAACCGCGGTGATGATTGTAGTACGACATCAACATCCATATCCGAGGCATCGGTGGAGAGTGAAAGCAGGGTCCGTGGATCAGAGTAAGCTAGGAGGACGATCCTGAAGATGGCCTTCTTCAGCTCGCCAAAGGCAATACACGTTGCATACGTAAAAGTGGATTTATCCGTATCACCTCGGATTAAGTCATTGAGGGGCTGCATCAGTTGGGCGCAGTGAAGGATAAACTGGCCGTACTTATTCATCAGGCCCGCAAGAGGTCGAAACGGTTTGAAAGTCGACTGCTGAAGGAAATCAGTGACAGCATTTACGTTCGCTAGTATAGCTTGTATACCAAGGACTAATATAATGTGAGCCAAAACTTCGTGAATTGCTTTCCAGAGTTTGTGTTTAGTTGAATTGCCAGCAATCCCGTGTTGGGCCAACCTGGCCAACAAGGAACGGGGATACAACGTCTCGCCTGGATGTGAATGTGTCATGATACCAACACAATTTGCTTGACTTCTGAGTGCTCTCACGCGGAGAGTTTCCCCTACGTTGACGAGAGGAGAGGCGTGTTCTAAGACGGCGAATTCCTGTCAAAGGGCTGCTATCTTCTATACACTATGCCAGTCGTCTGGCGGTGGGGTGGTCCCTCATATACTAAAACGCGAGAACCTCTAGGAGTCTCTGGTGCGCGACATGTTACCAAAGTAGGTTACTGGTACAAAGGTGGTCAAATATGTTTTCGGTGAGCCGTGCGGTACCCAACAGAGACGGCAGCTTAACAGATGCACAGGTAGTCTGTGTATTGACAGGAATCAGGTGGTTGCTTATCGTCCACCTAGAGATCTCTGAGTGCTTTATGTAAACAGGACCTATTGTAGCGAGAAGACGTCCAATAAAGCACAATCTTTATTGTCCAAATCGCCAGTCACATGCAACGCGCGCTCTCTCGTTTATAAGTCATAATCCCAATCCACAACACCCCCGGGTTTCCGTTCACACGTCGTGTGCACTTCTGACCGGTTTACGTGTATGATCGGCGTCTTCTATCGGAGGGGGGCGGGGTTCCGCTTGCCATTCCTCGTCTGTTTGTCCGATTTCCATGTGCGATGGCTCGTCCGGCTGCTCGTGCTGTTCGCCATCCACCTAATGTTGGCCTTGACCGTATTCCAACATCGTGTCCAGATGTTCCTCTAAATGTTGGAAAAACCACGCCTCCGACCTGACCGTCTGTCGTATTTCGCCTGCCCTGCCTCGCCCGTTGGTCCGATCCAGTCGAGCGATGACTCATCCGGCCGCGCACGTTGTTCTTGATTCGATCGCGGCAGGTTTTCGAACGTACCTCCCCCGCGTTGAGGTATTCGGCCGAGCGTTCGAAAACTCGCACCTCTGACCTGACAATCTACCACATTATGGAATAGTACATTCCTCCTGATGACGACTTCCTCAAGTGTTTCTTACCTGTGCTCAGTAGGTAGGTTAAGGAAAAGATCATGCGTTTGGATTGCGACATCTTCCGGAAGCCGAGATATGAGCGGGCAAAATCTGGCCTAATCTGCAGTGGCGTGCTGGTTATAAAACTGCGCTTCCACGTACGTACATTACAACGCGGATTCCAAGTTCAAAAATTGTGGAACAGTAATTTTGACTGCTGCAATCGTCGGCTTCCGATCTGGGTCCATGTTAAATTAAAAATGAAATGTATGTATACTCAGTTTAAAAATGAATCAATAAGTCCTATATATATGTATATATATAGGCAAATGGTATGCGAGATTATCGAATGAATACACAGAAAAAAGGCAGTAGCCCGCTGGAGTTTTTTATTTTGGACTCACCAGAATGTAGTGGACTGGAACGGTGGCTATTTTTCACGATAGTTAAACCAAAAAGATGAATGATAGAAAACAATGTATGTTACAGGTAGACTGGGAAAACGAGATGTGGGCAATGCACTACGGGAACTAGTGCACGGCAAACCGATAAACAGTCGACTGGGAAAATAGCATGACCTTAAATGATCGAACAGTCGGAAATGGACTAACGCGCAACCAAATGACACAAATGCTGCCAACAATCAAAACTGATGACATGGTAGTAGAAATACTTGGCAAATCGAACGTCTCTTTCTATTTCTTTTTTGTTGTCTAGGGCGTGATGTTCTCATAGTTGCCTGGGGGTTAAACGTCATCGCGAACTGTTGATGTATTGCTGTCTATTTGATTGAAGGTGGTGGTGATTCCATACTAGGAATGTAATTTGGGTGCAAGATTGACTTGGCACTAGCCCAATCTGTGTTGCCGCGGACAGGCCGTTCGGACCAGTCGTTCGCTCCGCCTATCTGGGTAATGTCATCACATTGGATGCAATATAGCTGGCCGTGGGGTACTTGAGGATAACGGAAGCCCGTAGTGCATTCTCTAGTCAGTGGTGTTTCCAACACGTCTAATCATCGGTTAAGTGGATGGTTTGCAACGTGTGTTTGCTCAGTTTTACTGCATGGTTTATAGACATGGTCCATTCGTGTGAAAGATACATGTAGGCTCTCACCAGTCGACCACCATTGTCTCCGCCAGTTAGCCTGTATCACTTGGGCTGGCTGTGTGAATAACACTATCGTCCGTCAGCACATGTTTGAACAGCGCACGAATTGACCGCTGATAATCATGGTACTCAAAATGTAGTCATCACATGTTTGGTATGTCGACGGAACGTCTGCCGCACAGTGAACTGTTCAGTGCCACTCCTGTTGATCAGTAGAAACAGTCTTTCTGCTAAGTGATGATACCGTCATCGATTGTGAGTGCGTCGATGGAGCCGTTGATGGACGTTTAGAGGTGTTCTCTACCCTGCTGGGTAGTTTGCTATCGTCCACATTGCTGGTTGGATACGCTCCCGGACTTGAAAGCCTGTCACATTCAACGGCGAACCCGTATCTCTTAAGGTTGCTTAATTTTTGTTAAGCTCCACTGTTTTCCGTTTTTGCTTCGTTTTTCCACTTTTTTCTTTGCATACTTGTGCTTGTTCATGATTGCTATTCCGTATCTAGACCATCAGTAACTAAAGTCGCATTTCCCTCGTTTACGGTCAACGACCGATATGTTGTAGTCTTCATTAGTGGTATTGATCACTGTCAACACGTCGTCTTGATGTATACATTGTTTTATCCAGTTGGATTATCTGAATTCACTGGTTGTTTCATTCCAGACCATCCGCAGCACAATTTCCCTTCACTTTGTAGTTCTTATATATCTGGACATGGAATTCCCAGAAATTGGGGCCAATTGCGCTTTCTCTGATTGCCACAGACTCGGTTAGTGATTTCTGTCTGGTATATTGAGAATTACTGCTTTCCTTTCCAGACTTTTTGCCCATGAAATGTGCCGGTTGCCAGGGCTTATTTTGCAAAGACCACTATGTCTATTCTCGTCATAATTGTAAAAATCCAGGAGTCCAAGATAAGCAAGTGCCCATTTGCCCTCTGTGTAATGCAATTGTACCTGTTCGACCTGGAGAACTTCCGGACGAGCGCGTTGGACAGCATATAGATTCAGCCTGCAAATCCAAACCTGCTTTAGAACTGAAAGGCAAGGTTAGTTGTAACGGTTGTATCCCTCACACACTAAGTTTTGTGGTGGCTCTAAAACTGAAGATTTCTAGATTGCGTATGTAGTGAGTAAGGTGCCTACTAGAATGAATACTGGAAGTCAGTTGTCCTTGCTCGCTCAAATGCTCAGTTTTTTTGTTTTCAGCTACTGTTTAAATTCGAACGACCTGTTTTGGACGCTGGCTTAAGTAACGGTGAATTCAATTAGGAAATAGCAATACCCTTTTCTGATGCACATTCCCCACTCCTTACGCGTGAGTTGGGACAAACCTAGCGGTTGTGAATACGAGTAGACCGTTGACTACATTTGATTATAGACATGCAATACGGGCCGTTTGAAAGTTTGCATGTCACCTTATATTGTCCTGAAAGTGTCCTGGCCAATTACAAAGTCAACTCTAGGAAATGGGAACTGAATAGAAGATAAAAGAAAGGAAACAAAAGTTTTTGGTTTTATATTGTACGCGAACGTTTTCTTCAAGTAACAAGAGCCTAAAAACGCATTCCACAGCAAAGGTTTTAGGACCGTCCATTTTAAAAACGTCTATGCTTTTAGTCTGATGCACTCATTTCGGGATCCAAAACCACTAAAGTTTATTATTATATCAGATTATCACAGACGGATCAGAACTATCTTTTACTTTTTAAGGTTTATTGAAACAGTGAGCTTGTGAGTCCACTTAGGTTTTCCTGTAGAGGAAACCAGCAAGAAGCACTTGTTCTGCTCCTCTTGAGGATCTGCAAAGCGCTTCAGCAGTCTAGAGTCGGTGGATTTGGACTGCGTCGTTGTCCTCCTAAAGTAGTCCTTAATTCTTTCATAGTGTCGTCTATTCTGGTCAAGTTTGCTCCGGCGGTTTTAGACTGACTTCGTCTCAGGTCTACTACTTGGCTTATTTTGGCCTATACAGTGTGCAACCCGGAAGTCAGTTTTTTTATGTGGGGCACACTTGTGATTTTGTTTCGTGTGATAAATGACTGTTATTGACACTCAACGTAATCAGTGACAAAGAAGCCTTCAGTGTGCTGTCGCAATTTGGACTTCTAGACACAGTTACTGCTTGCTAACTCTAATCGGTAGCCCGTGATCAAGGCTCGTAAGTCCGGCGGAACTTTCCGATTTCTTTAGATCTGCTGAGCACTACGTTACCTCACCTTATCATTAGTCACAAGCGAAGGTGGTTGAAATTTTCGAGGTGATAATTCGGCTGTCTCGTGAAAGTGTGGTGCCAGGTATTTTCGCGACCATGGCAGGGATGCACACTATTGCTGAGCTCAAACTAGTGCGAAACTCAATTCCAGTGGTTCTTTCCGGAATGGGCCAGCTGAAAAGTCTACCTGAATACAACAGCTATAATCAAGTGCAAAAATCACCCGCAAACCAACAAACAGCCTTCGAAGATATTCTTGTAATATCAGAGATCCGGCTGAAGTACATGAACGAGCGAATTTAATATACCTTGTCGCCTGTCATGACCGTAACCAGGCCGACGGGGGCGAAGACATGGGCATCACTGCACTGCACCGGACTGACCAAAAACCACACTTATGGCAACATCGCGTAACCATAGGTCACGAGGGGAAACTGTCGGACGACAAACTGACCGGCTCGGTAAAGAAAAGCAATCTCTACAAAACACATCGAGATGGATGCCCACTACTCACCCCATTGTTTACACAATTACAATACCGACGAGTGTTATGCAGATAGACAAACTGACGAGCCGGTAACTTCAATACTCCCCATCATCATTGTCTGACAACGGATCCTAGTTTAACTTTTAAACATCACAAGAAATACTCATCATTCGGTGATCGCCTTTTACACTTACTCATATATCTGCATAGGTATATGTATGGTTATGGAGCATTGTTATTGTAATGACATCGGATCTAACCGCTCTCCTTCGGTCGACACATGGTTGTGATATAGTCATTCTGGCCGGAGATATGAACGCTCAGGTCGACCGCCTTGGTGACGCCGAGTCTCGTTTAGGTGGTAGGTTTGGGGTGGCATCACGTTACGCAGATAATAGCGGCGGCCACTGCAACTTTGCGCTGAGCATAAGGTATTTTTATCCAGCGCTGACTTTGGACATCATGCACTTCATTGCTATGCTTGGCGCTCACCTTCTCCGAATCAGGCTTGGTCTTAGATAAGCTACGTAACTGTTATTTATAGGCGACGGGGTTCCATTCAGGATTGTCGTTCTTATTAGAACACACACATGGATTCGGATCATGCGTTAGTACGTTGTCGTTTCGTTCTTGCTTTCGTTGGGCAACAGCCCCCTGGACAGCAACGACTGGCTGTTGATCAACTAGCTATACCATCAGTGAGGCATAACTACCAGACCGGCTTAGAAAGCTGCCTTAGTGATTGTCATTTCGAAGATCCTAATAGCTGCTGGACCGAGATCTCACAAGCAATTTATGAAGTAGGTACTGTAGCATGCCGTAGGGGGGCACATGGGTTGAACAGACATTGGATCTCGGAGAACTCCCTGAATTTGTTAGAAGCCAAACGGAACACTCCTCCTGGTAGTTCATATAACAAACCTAGGAGGGATATCCTTAGAAAGTTGAAACGTATACCAAAGACTGATCGTGAGTCTTGGTTATTAGAAAAAGTTGGGGAAACATAGACCGCCCTTGCTTCGGGAAACACTGGCAAACTCCATATCGCGTTCTGATAAATGCTTCGGAATGCACTTTGTATCTTCAAAACGCAAAGTACTTCTGCAAGATTGCTGTGATCACGTAGATTTATTGTTAGATAATGAGGCCATCGAGGTTGTTAACCAGTTTGTGTACATGGGAAGCTGCTTTGGCGGCGGTGGAGGTGTAGGAAGTGAAATAGAAACGCACATATCTAAGGCTAGGACGGTGTTCGCTAATCTGGGGCACCTCTGACAACGAAGAGATCTCTCTAAAGCTCAAAGGTCACGTATGAGGACTGTAATACCTTACGGCAGCGTAACTGTCAGAGAGATCGCCATTTCCCCGAAAATAGTGTATGGCAAAAATGCTAGCAACACGCACCTTTCATTGATCTTCACAGTTGCCATAATCATGTTCTGCGGTCTTCGCGAGCTTCCTCAGCTTTCCTGCCAACTTTTATTGTCTTCCGGATCACACGTCTACACTGTATTGTCTGGACTTCCGTCTAGTGCGCACCCTTTTTGGCATTACTTTGTTGTTGGTCACAAACCCTTTAATTATGTACGGGTTTGTGACCATGTCGATTTCGGACTCAGTGAATTAAAGAAGCTCTGTTTGAAGGGTAGTCTTTTCTCTGTGTTCGTGCGTTAGCTTAGGGTGGTTGAACTGGCTGGCAAGAGGCGAATTAACCGCGTATACCCCGTAGTCCATCGTTCTTTACCGGCGTCCGTCTTTCCGTTATCCGCTGTATCATTAACCGTTATTCCGTTTTCTGTGTACGTGCTTATAGGCCATAGTGACAGTTAAAACCGAAACTTGGCCGCTTAGGGTAGAAGACGTGAACCATCTTCAGGTATTTGACCACTGGTGTTTGCGTTCGGTTGCTCGTATCGGGTGGCACGAGCGAGTAACCAACGAGACGGTTAGGAAGCGTGTGTTTGATAGTGATTGTCAAACGAGTTCGTTCGTTCACTCCTCATATTTGCCCAGACTTAGGTGGTTAGATCATATAGTAAGAATGCCAACTAGTCGCCTACCACACCGAGCATTGTTTTTCGATGCTGCGGCCAACTGGCGTAAGGTGCGAGGTGGACAAATGATAACCTGGTGTAGAAAAATGAAATCGTCCACAAAGGGCTTGGCCAATGTAGATCGAGTTTATCTCCCGAGCTGAGGCCCTCGTGACTCCCAGATTTGGTGGCTGGAAACGTTAGGTGAGATGACGGTTAATCGATGTCAGTGGTTTGGATGTTGTCGTTGTTTAGCCGAGTTGTCTGTGAAGTGGGTGCATTTAATGACGCGAGGCGGTGAATGCCATAAGGAAGCTGTCTTGCTGATGACACCTCACTTTCACCTACAGCTTGGATATTTGTTCACAAGATGTAGGCACCTTGATGTTGTATGTTTGACTATAGATGTAGCTATTTTTTACGTAGTAGAATCTCTTCCCTTCCCCTTCTGTTTTTCTTCCCTTTTCCTACACAGGGTCTGTTTTCTATTCGAGGTTGTATAACAGTTAAGCATCAGTGTGAACCACTAATATACTGCTGTTTATAATGATGCGTGATGTATATATGTATATATATGTACATATAGGATAACTGGAAGAGGTGCACGCTGAGTGGTAAGCCATTTGTTGTAACGTTTCATACCCGCACTAGGATATGTTATCAGGTAAATAAATAAGTGCCGGAATACGATTGTTCTGCTACACACCATGCTGACCTGTTGGTCTGTCTTCCCTCGTTTTTCGTTCCAACACCAACGATACTGGCGTAATGGCCGTATCTATCCACGTGTCGATTGAACGAATTCCGCGAGCGGATAGCTTACATTACAAGCCGTTTCCCTTTCACTTTTGCCCTTGCGACCACTTTCGCATGATCCATGTTAACGTCATTGACCTATGTCTGTGCAGTGGTACCATAGTTATGATCTAGGGTTGGCTCGCTACATCATATGGCTCACTCGACAAACCAGTTCTAAACGTGCATACATCCTGGGGGACAGATCATCCTGAGATCACCTGACGTCTCAGAAGCTGTCGATTTAATAGTTCATTTACCATGGCTTTGACGGATGGCAAATCCTTGTGTGGGCTTCAGTTTCAAGCTGCAACTGATGCCGGCAAATTTATTATTTTTGTTGTTTGTTTGGTTACTGATGAGTAGTCGATAGCTTCGGCTCATAAATTGTATGTAACATAATGGCCGCATTGTCCTTTCGAAAGTTAACTTTTGTTACTCCCTCTCATTCGGAGGCAGTAAAGTCGATTCTCGTTTCTAGTAAACCACATCAATCGTACACACTGAGTTTCTCATAACAAGTTCAGATGTACATAGGTATTGTGGGCTTTCTCCAATTTGCAATTTTCTGACAAATGGCAAATGACGTCTCCGTTCACCTGTTTCCGACTTTTAGCGTCGATTAGCTTGACTGTTCCTGTCCAACTGTAAAAAGCTTCGCCATATCTAGTTACCTACCTATGGTCTGATGTGTTGCATAAAAGGAGGCACCTTAAGAGTTAAAAACTGACAGCTTCTTAATTAGCCGTCATAAGCATACGGTCTAATTCCTCGGAGTTCCAAAGTTACGGATGCCTAATTGGGACAAATTATTGTTGGGTACATGGAAAAATAGGAGGCGGGAACTTTCCGTGCATTTTTTTGGTTGCCATCCTTTGAGGCCTACACTTTCCGGTTCACAGAATGGTATTTTGCTATCACGATCGAACGACGCAAATATGCGTACAGTCTCATAGTTCTGACCACCGTTTCTGCCGTATCCATGCGTGATCTGACCTGTTCAAGTGGAATTTGTCGTTTGAATGGATATCTTTGACAGTGGCTGTTGGTCTATAGTGGAATCAGCATTTGAACTGCGGGCCTTTTGGATGACGACCTTCGTGGTTAGTAAGCCGAATATTTCTGTATTCAGCATAACCTCTCTCTATCTCTCACTCTATTCCATCCTATACCACCCTAATGCTTGACTCTTCAGACGTTATTTGTGCACTTCAATATCGGGTGATACATTCTGCGATTGAAAAACTCGAGCCCTTCTGGGAATGGACGAACGTCCTCTGCTTCCATCATTCCGTATGTTTGAAGTAACTGTCCTATTCAGAAGAAACACATTCGTCACTGACGTCGCAGGATTTCCCATGTATAGCAAGATCACCATGTGAGAGGCTTGATGCTAAATCTTTAATGACAGCATCCCGAATTCCTGCTGTCTCGCGTGGTCTCTCGTTACCCATATTGTTGACTAAG
>QNGE01006275.1:0-14593 GCA_008508345.1 Paragonimus westermani | reverse complement strand
GTTGGTTAGAGACGCTATCCGAGATGGCGGTGTGTCGCAGTCAATGGCGTACCTGTATCCATACCATTTCTAGTTCTTCCATTTAGTCTTCTTCAATCTTTTTTTGTCCTTCGTAGTATTCTTTCCTTTTAGGATATTCCACGTCACTGTTGAGGTGAGCGGCGGCCCGAGCCACAGTACCTTTTGGTCAGGCTCATGGCTGTTTTTGTTGTTGTTGTTGTTGTGTTGACTAAGACATTCTTCGTGCACTGCTCGTAGAGTCTTGTGTAGGGAATCCGTGATCGACTGGGGACAGTTGCAAAGTAGCCAGACAAAATAACTCGCATCCAAACGCTGTATACCCTTTCTTTCAGCCACAACCGAACGTGATTTTCACGCCACGCATAGCACAGGTGGACGGAGACAATATGTCATCGCACTGTTAAGGTGTGAAGCGTGTCCCATATAGACCCGCCTGATCATTCTTCGCGCTCTACACTGTCTGCATGTTTTCGGAAGACGAGCTCAGAAAGACGATGTCATCTGCCTACTCCGTCAAGTTCACTTGAGTCCTCAGGAGTCTCTTATAAAATGTTGTCTACGACAAAATTAGTCTGGTATGGAGAAATTGGTTGCCCGGAAGATCACTACTAGAAATGCTGAACCCCGGAGACCGTTGTGCGTAAACTCACTCTGGTTTCACGGTATGTAATGGTCTTGTCATTCACAACGACGGTTGGTGGTGGGACTTGTTTCCGTCTACCCGTCGTGCCTCTGGTTAGAAACCCAAGGATCCGCAACATCTGCGGCTGGAAACGTTGTCAGATATGGCCCAGAATCTTGATCGACAAATCATGAATGGTCGTTTTGCTCCCTTGATTGTTCATCTAGCACTGTACTTACAGTACATTTGTGCGTGAAGACGTTTTCGCCGACCATCAGAGCAAAAGCTCCTACTACCCCTTGTGCGTTTCAAAAGCATGGTTGTGTACGAGGTCGGTTTACATTTCACTGTTTGATCAACGCAATAAAACTGGATCGATGTCGTTAGTTAAGCTTTGCTGTTGAACATGTCGTATTGACTACTTGAAGGAAGTTTCCGCAAACGCTTCTGGATGATTTATCTGGCATTATGTTGATTTATCCGAAGACAACTTTTGACTGCTTTTCTTAATTGTCCATTACCTGAGCTGATTTTTTCCCGATAAAATGATCTCGCCTACCACTTCAAAGCCTGTTGGTAGGCTAATTTTATTGAACTTTAATAAACCGATGCAGTGCGATTGATTCTGTTGAAAATTCGCTACACTCTGGAACGAAATCCAAAGCAGAACTTGTGGCTCAAAGCAAATATCAGTTTACTGAGTTTCTATGGGTTGTTTGATAGACAAGGTGGTGCATCACAAACCGAAGAATCACAATTGCTGCCGACGTCTTGACTTTCTTACTGGTCGGCTCGGCTGTGCTTGTAGCTCGTTTGTTTTAATGCATGACGCACCTAAATCAATTTTTTTCACTCTGACGCTCTTTATAACAAGATCGGATGCCAAGACAACGTGCTATCCGGATTGATCATGGTGCTGACATGCCAGTCTGCTCGTGTTGTTAACACTGATTGGCCGTAGCCTTCTGCGAGTCGTCAGCTGACTTCGTGTTGGTGCGTTTGTCCGATCCTTTTACGGATTCGTCATTCTCACTGTGTACAGAGCCGATACTTATCACCAACGTGTATGCAGGATCACATATGATCTTCATGGTTATATACGGTATGTCGGCGAATTGCCGGTATTAAGCTTTTCTCAGCAAAGGATAGTAGTAGGCTTGTTAATTTGCAACTAACTACCCCTCAACAACCCAGAAAGACAAACTGTCGCTCCCATTACAAAATCTAGACCAATGTTCCCTGGTGTAAGTGAAATCCATCCGAGAGACGGGACGATTTTAAGACATAAAGGAGGGTTCGTAAGAAATTGAACAAAAGGAGAGTCACAGAAGATCACTTCAACTCCCATCGTATTGTTGACAAGCCGATATGCTCACACTGCTCAGCTATCTTAATAACCCCTGAACATCTATATAGCTTTATATTGGTTCATTTTATACGAGGACTTTAATTATCACTCGGCTGATTTTAATATCGGCTTACTGAGAGTGAATTAAAAGGGACGATGACCTCGTACCAATGAAGTGGCGCATTAAGAACATTCGGAAACCACTGATGCTGGGCAAAGAAGCCAACCTCTTCCCGTAAGACGTCCGTCATCGTTCCATGGTCGTGTACTCATTTATTTACGTCAGTTGTCTGGAAACGTATTATGTACAAGAGTATACCCTTTAGTAATTACTGTTGGGATTTGGTGTACAAGCTTAATACAGTGGCACTCGTCCGGCCATGTCCCGTTTTATACCTTTCTACATGTCTGTTCCCATTTTAGACACAAGATTTTCTATTACATGCTAAAGCTAATCACTTTGGTGCATTAGAATTTCCACCTTAGAATCTTGGACGTGACGGCAAGAACTCGATTGGCCGAACTAACCGTAAGGGACGACCAATCTTGATTAGAGCGCTTTACGTTGGCTACTTTGATAGAGAAAGTGGTTTGGGTTATTCGAGGGGTGTCAACGGATTTACTTAATGAGAACGGGGTCAGCGGTCAAAATGTAGCACAGATCATCTGACCCTGTTCCTACCAATTCATCGAGCAGCGAACCGTATTGGTTCCTTTGACAGGTAAAGGGTTGCAAGTGATTAGGGATTTCTGTGAATCTCACGTTGTGGTAGACTTCGAGCTGTAGTGTGAGAGTGAACCAGTTTGTGAGAACATTTTCATTAGTTCTCTCGCATACATGGCTGGCGAACGCAAGTACAGTCGCACCAGTCCCGAAACACGTAGATCTACTGTCGAAGCACACGGTTGCCCTTCCAACAGAGTCAAGTGTAATGTCACTTACAAGTGGTTTCATGTAGATTGCATCAGTTATGCAGCTCAGCCTCGCAAAGGACATAGAAGCGAGATTCTGACAAAATCAGATGTCGATACGTTGTTGGAGTGGATTTCCGTGGACCCAGCGATCACACTACGATTTTTGAGATTGCACGTCAAGGCCGAGTTTGAGAAGGAGTTATCGAGCACAACAATTAGTCGATACTTGGATGGCCGGTGCGTAACTGTCAAGACACTGTACCAAGTACCCGTTGACATGACCTCAAATGATAATTTGGAGTTACGGCGATTGTTTGCCTATCGACTGATGGAGTGTTATGCAAATGCAAAGAATACTTGCTGAGTATATGGGGCAAACTTCAATTTATTCTGCACGAGGTCAGTGGGACGTTCATTAAAAGAAACGAGAGCATACGTCTCTGTAGCAAACAACCGAGGCCGTAATCTTCATTTGATTGGAGCTATGACACCAAGCTTGATAGTAGGCCATACGACGAGGCGGGGAACATACAACAACAGCAATTGCAAGTGCTGGCTGCAAACCATACTAGATCAGATGAAGATCAGTACACCCACGTCGGACATTGTGCTGATATGAGACAACGCACCGTGTCACACCGATTTGGAAAGTGTGTTTGCTGAGGAGTTATATAATGCGAGACAAATCTTAGGACTGGCACCCCATTCACCAGTGTTGAATCCAATTGAGAATGTCTGGAACATGGTGAAAGCAAGAGTTAAAAGACAACTGCAGATGCACCACGAGACAATAATAAACGGAGATCCTCAGGGTGTGCAAAGTCAACAGGAGTGGAGAATGTGGGCCCTGGAAAGAGTAGTCATTTCTGTCATGTGCGACGTCACCGGAGACCATTGTGCTAACTTCGTTCGTCATGCCGAATGATGCTGTATGCAGGCGATGAACGGTGAAACGGTGGGGTCACAACCGTAAACCTATACTTTCTCAGTGAACGAAGAATGCTCTATTTAGAGCAACCACAAATTGATTTCTGTACTTTCTACTTTTTGGAATTTGGCCCTGATTAAACTAATACGTAGCCTATGAGTTTGTATAGATTACGTAAGGTTTTTCTTTTTCAGTTTGGATGGTCAAAAACAATCGAGCTACCCGCACACTCTAGATAATTGAATGTTTTATGTTTGCAACTGAAAATAGCGAATGAACTGTTAGCATCTTGCGATATGTCGTCTTTCTACATTAGTTGACCACTCCTCCTATGACACCGCAACCCAATCGACACAGTGTACCGTGTGCATCTAGTTGATTGTCAGAGCCATCCCCCTTTTAATATCGGGTTTGAGCTGGCTAGCCTGTGAAAACTGACCCCGATTAATTGCTTTAATTACTAGGGTGCGCAGTGCAATCTATGTCCTACGCTACCTGAATGCTGGAAATCATCTTGTCCATCATTTTGTCTTAGAGTGTACAAAGTATACTATTCACCTCCCAAGTTTCATAAAGCAGCTTTTGGGGTTGGTTTGAGGATATCTTATTCTAGTTGTATCAATAATAAGCAGTGTGACAGATTTGTGATTTTAGATGAGACCCAACTGTGAAAAGTCAGCGCTTCGGCTGGATTCGAACCACCGACAGACACAGCATGCCTCAACGCGGCAAGCGCTCTACCAGTTGACCTACGAAACCACACTAGGAGCTCGGAAATTTCACTTTTGAACTCTGTTACCCACCCTTTCCACTGCCTCATATGGAATCCACCAATTGATTCAGGAGATCGACTGCCCCGGCAGGATTTCCCAAACAGTTCACGCTGGAATCCACCAACGCCACTGCTGAACATAGTTGTGTTCAACTGGGAAAGTACGAAGAAATATAGAGCGCATTGTCTTGATAATCCTTTCTCTTGCGTACAACGGCCAGCCTAGCACTGTTCGGACTGATCCTCGGGTCCGGTTTTTTGATTATGGTTAAGTTCAGATGCCAACTCCGAGTAAGGTCAACCAAACATTAGACCGAGTTGCCGGGGCACCATTTAATGGGCGATGCTGGTTGATGACAGGCTTCTTTCTCAATTTTACCTGGCGACCATGGGGTTGGGGGTATCACTGAACGAAGTTCATATTTACTTTGGTAGCCTATCTTTCAGATGTGACATCCACACTGGTCGGCTCTTAAATGAGGTGATCATTCGCGCAGCATTGTAGGTATTGGCCAAAGCATTTGTTAGCCTTCGACTGATCAGTTCACTAGTTGCGTCGCCTTTAAACGTCATGCTGATAAAAATGGGCTTTTTCCCTACTGTTTCTGTTACTGGCTGAGTATTGTTACACTTCATATTCCTTTCTACAAATCTCTCTGGATATCCATTCTCGCTCAGTATCTCTCGAATTCGTTTTCTATGGTGTCTGCCGTACCTATCCTTCTCGCTCTATCTGTTAGACAGCCAATCAAACTTCGTCTTTGTTTCAGTCGAACAAAGCTTAAGAAGTTGGTGTACTGTTCCGTCCACGTTTTTCGTTTTTACTTGGAAGTTCAGTTACGTACACCCTGGGCTTCGATTGAATTCGAATTAGGCTACACAGATAGAATGTTCAAACAACAAGCGCTCTATCGGGTGAGCTACGAAGCCGTGTCGGGAACTCAAACACTTCACATTTGGACTCAATTGTTACCACTTACTGTTTGATATATTTCTATTCACATTTAGTGGTCTGTTTTCAATATCAACACTCTCAGCTGAGAAATCCTTGGGATGACTCAACGTCCAATGTTTGGCGGTAAAGTCAAGCAAATGAGGTCTGTCGCTGTGGCATATTTGGATGGGTATTCAAGCTGGTTACTCTCAAGTAGATAAGAAACTTAAATAACATCATGTGAAGTTGCCATCGATCGTCCCCGACAATCTAACTTTGAGAGTCCGGGTGGATGCCTTTTGGCTTCGTGGGTTTTACTAACCCTGTGGCCCATTTCTTATACTCAGCATCCTTTGGTTGTTAATACAATATGCAAATTAAACATTACTCAGTTGACCGCAGCTGCCGCATTCCCACAGACTTTCAGCTGGCCTCATGCTTCGTTCTTGTTTGAGCTCGCCAGTCGTGCATATCCTTGCGATGTGGCAGCTAAGCATTAGTATGGTGCTGCTGCCTATGATGATGATGATGACCGGGATTTGAACTCCCGCCAGGCTTTCGTGAGGCAACCCTGTTGACCACTGTTCTACTTAAATCACACTAGGCACGACTGGGTCATACGCAAATGCTCAGCGGTATTCGCTTGTGCTCAGTTGTGAATGATGTTCAATTTGTGTCAGCCACAGTCCTGTTACTCAACAGTGACCGTGGGTATCAGTCGTGACTTACGTGGTAATTACCGGTGGAGTTTTGGGTTTTTAAGTTTGACGTTCGTGGTTTTTGTGTAGAATTGAAAGCTCCGGAATCCGTCAGACGCAGTAACCGTTGATATTTACCCAGAAATTAGTTAAGTGACATTGCAGCTTTTTTTCTTGTGTTTGCTGACATAGCTAACATCATTGGCGTCCTAGATCTTGAATGCTTCTTCGTGGTTTTGATCATCCACTATTATCTAGCCTTATTCGTCTATGTTCATATGGCTAAGAAACCCCTGGGACCTTCAAGCGGGATGTTTTTCGTTTCACTGAGTGAATCAACGCGATTCGACCCGGTAATTTCGGGTTTGCCTGTTTGTGAGTACCAAAAACAGCTCAAAGCGAAGGTGCTTGTTCGTAGACCACATGCCCCACCCTTATTGTCGGGAAAAAAACAGAAGCGCGATGGTTTTGGTATTTTTCTACATAAACATAATTTTGGTTTTGCGTTCTGTTCTGTTTCAAAGATATTCCCGAATGCTTGCTCCGTGCCCAAATGCAAGAAACGTGAAGCAGTTAACGTGGCGTGTGCACGTTGTGGATTGAACTATTGTCTCTCTCATCGTAATGAATTGGATCACAATTGTCAGGGCCGACAACGCAATTCGATCAGTCAACGGCGAATCAGTGCGGCTGGAGCAGCAGCAATTTTCCGGGCCGTATTTCAAAACCAGCAACCGGCGCGACCTAAAGTAAGTGTCTTTCCGCTTATCTGATTCCGTGACAGTTTACCGGAGATAAACGTGATGCCTAAATGTAACGGGAGCCCACAGTAATTCAATAATAACGAATACGAACCATAAATCAGTAGGTTCCAACCCTGACCTCAGCTTGACTGTATCCGGCCCTTGTGTGATTTAGCCTCTGGCATAAGAACAGACGCCTCATTGTGAGGAATCTGCACGCATTAGTTGGTCAACGGAACCGACTCTCATTTCGAAGACGAATAACACATGCATTAGGTGATAATTTTTACTTCGTTTTATCACTATCCTTACCTATTTCAAAACTATTCACCGTAGTTCCGGGGTAAAAAATAGTCGTACGGTTTGAATATTAAGAAATTTTATTAGCATGATAGTTTAATGTGAGTTGGTGTTGTTCATAGATTAAACACTAAGTGGCTGTTGTATTATGTAAATCTCCACAAAATAGTTTGTGAATCTTTTACCAATTGTTCTTGGTGTTCGACTGATATTTTTATGTACTCTATCCTCTTTTATCAGTGGTTTTCCTTATCTTCCATACAAAACAATCGATCTTGTAGTCTAGTAGCTAGCAGACAACGGCTCAACGGCAACATTGCACTTTTGGGTTGTTCATGAAAACGAGAAAGCAGACGCAACAAAGTGCAGGCCTGTCTTGGGAGATGTTCTTTCAAAAGCAGCTATTTCCCTACAGTGTGCTCCTGGTAAAGCTACTTGGCCTTATTGGGTTTAAAGTGTATTCTGATCATCCAAAAATAACCTTGAAATCAGCCATGGATCCATACATCTCGGTATTTTCGGCTGGATGCCGGAAAAGCACCCTTATGTGGTTTCCAGTTAGGTTTGGATCGGTACGACATGTTGGTCTGTCCAACGTTTATATGGTCTGCGAGGTAAAAGCCACATTTATTATAAAATCAGATGCGTGCATTTGGACAGGTTTTTGTCGGAATATAGCCTCTGTGTACATGTTTAATAAAAGGCAATGAGTTTTTTCCAGTACGTCTGACGTTGGAATTGAAAATATCGTTCGCCGTCTAATATAATTAGAACTCACGCCTGTGTTTGTGAGCGCTTCACAAACCTGCCGTGGTTGCCCACCTTTGAGTCCCTCATAAAGCATATCACTTCGTATCTAAGACCAAGACCAAGTTTTTGCTCGTCACTAGTTATTACAGCTTCCCACCGACATATCTGTGAGCCACGAAGTCCTGACCACGCCGAACTACACCGCATCTATATGTGAATGAGAGAAGCTGCCTTTCTCATCTTCCAGCAATCCAGAACAAGCACGTTGTTCGCCGCGTGCAAAACATGATTGTCTTATGTAGCAGTCAGTGGACTGCGCCTGTCTCATCTGAATGAAGTTGCTGATCGCATCTGTTTAGCCGTGAACGTGTCTCTCGGGATAGCACATTTTGACCTCCAAGGCACCTCATCAACCCACCGTACTGTCGATGCGAAAGTAGACAATCTCGTTCGGCTGACTGTACCTGCGGATACGACGAAGACTGCTCGTCCGTCCCGTATTATCGATCTACCACGGCAAATCTGTACGTTCTCGTATAAGCGCCACTCTTAGCACGTTTTTTCAGTGCTGACATGCCTTGAACTTGGTATATATCAATATTATATTCGGAGAGGCGACTTAGTGCGATCAGATGGACGAGCCCCTAATCATGTTGCGTTCCGTTTCCAAACCGTTTAATTATTTTGAAAGGAACAGGCGGCTTCTAAATCTGTTCGCTTTAGCAACGCTTAAAGACGTCTGCAGTTCAAAGATGGGACTTCTGACCTATTAAATGCCCTTACGGCTATGTAAATGAGAACATGTATATAGGTCCAATCGACTGACTATGGTTCATTGCCGGTGAAGGAATCAAGAGTGACCACCAATAAATAATCGATTAGTTACATCGCAATATGAAAATCGGACGTTCGCGCAAGCAGCTGCGTAACAAGATGGGGCAGTCTTAGCACAAATCAGTTGGCAGTCTGCTCAACTTCGCGTTCAATAAGTAAACCTACAGAACACAGTGGTCAGAGTTTTGCTGGCGTGAACGAATGTGCAAGCGTTGTCTTATCTAGTTACATGAAGTGTGATCTTCGAACCACTAAGTTTAGCGCAACCGCGATGACCGCCCCCAGTGTTTATGTGGACCGAACGCGGCAATGATTGGTCACTGTAATTGACAGCTAGCGGACCTGCCATAGCCACACCTGTGCGTGTTCACACGTCAAAATGGGTACGTGCAGTGCACACGCACACCTCAAACCATTAGATTGTGCCAACCCAGCAGACCCGTGATAACTGACTGTTGCGTTTGCTCGTGCTCACACCTTGACCGATAAACATTTCGCATACGCATCAAATGGTCAATCGGCAGAACAGGTGACATCAGCTGTAACTTATTGACGTCTGATTTCGTGTCTCAGAGGTTCAGTCTGAGTTGTTGCCTACGGTAGATTTCGAAATCATTTCACTGCATCTTATCAACTATGTACTACATTGAAGCGCGGTTGTATAAAAAAAGTTGGTTGCATTTGTTTTTGTTTGTCCTATCACAGTGACTGAAACCAAAGGACTCTTGAGCGTAACACTCATCACAGGCGGCCTGCACTGCACCACTTGTGGTTTCACTCACATACGTATTCGGTGTGAACCCGAAGGAAGTGGGTGTGTGATTGAAGTCTTTGTGTCCAGCTGACCAACACTAGTCAACCAGCTGAGCTAGTCCGAAAGTGGAACCTTTATCTCTCGGGAGAAGAAACTAGAGACTACAATAATAAGATCTGAGTTGGGAAGAAACATGTTGAAAATATGAGGCAAGAAGTAGTTCAACATAGGGGTACATATTATTGCACTCTAGATAGGGAAAAGAACAGGCGCAAAAATTTAATTTTTAACCGAAAAAACAAACAAAACATTCTTCACACAATGCACCAACAAGGCTGAAGAAAAGTATTACCAGGTTTCTGAAAGGAGAACGAGTGGTTTTTTAAGCGACGGTGATCGTTGGTTGATACGAGCAAGCAAAAGCATAACTCGGGTAGCCTACTTTAGTCTGTCATACTCGTCGCCGACAGCTTACTATGGATACGCTGATGAACTTATAATCCGAGACGGCCAATGCATTTTCATCGCAGCGCCATCTAGTCATTTCACCACAACCTTCGACAACTATGGTTCCTTTGCGTACCACGCGCTTGAATCCATGATAGCGCATTTATTGTTCATTGGACCTTCAGATGCCCGCCTGTATCGGATTCTTCCAGACCGTCCGGTTTAAGGCTAAATCCTCCCGAGATCTAACATTGATACTGCTACGTTAACGATTTGATTAGATAACATTTTCGTGTCTACGTTTTTGACTACTAAGATTTCGCATGTGTTCTATCAAGTGACCGTACAGTAGCTGCTTCGGAATCCGTTCTTCGCCCATCTTACGAGCGTATCCTAGATAACGAAGCTGATTGGGCGCCGGCATGTCTTCGATCTCATCCTTCTCCGCTCGTCAGTGTCCGAACACCGAATACTTAAGTTACGTTTTAAACATTGTCGATGGAAGCGATTCAGGTACCACACATTCGGACGTACAACAGCTTGGACAGTGCCAATGAACAGCAGACAAGCAGTTTGGTTTTCATTTTCTGGTTGTGGTTGTTCCAGACACATTTTTCATGACGTACGAAATCAGCGCTAGCCTTCATAGTGCAAGCTGGTAACTCGCGGTCTACGGGCAGACCTGACAACAGATTGCTACCCAAGTTCATAGTTCTATGTAACTATTCACGGTGTCTCCATTGATGCGGAATCCAGTTGCAAGCACAACACCTCCGCTCAGAGGAGGCTGACGGAAAGAGAACTTCTCACCCATTTTGTTATCCGGATCAGACTTTGACACCGTGGTCAGTCGCTGAAGTTAATCTTCGCTGTGTGCAAATAACACACTATCGTGTGGGAACAAAGACACACGCGTCGATCAAGTGCGTAGACCACTGAGTGTGGAATGTCAAATATTCGGCAGGCGGTCATCCGTGCAGTACTCAATCAGAACACCCTCCTCCGAGTTCTAGAGAGAAATTGGAAGCATTGGAGTCAATTTTAAACTCAGTTGGGTTGGGACGTGGACACAACCCTGCCTTCACGCCATTGACAATGCCAAAGTAATAAGAGGTCGATCCATACGATTACACATTTCGCCCTCATACCTGCATACAACATTGGGATTAAATTGACAAGCTTACCTGAGCATCCAAACTTACAGTGTACTGCGGAATCAAAGGCCTTCGTGAAATTCACACACAGGGCATACAGCGGCTGGTTACGTTCATGGAATCTCTGCTGCATGTATCAAGCACCGAACACTATGTCGATTTTACTGTGACTCATCCGAAATCCACACTGTTCCTTGGGAACATTGGACTCTAAAAATTCCACATTGGTTCGGTTCAGCAGTATTCTTTTTGGCACCCTTCCGGTGAAACTCAGCGGACTAATACATCGATGGCTGTCGGTGCATGTTTAGATTATTGTACGATCAGGGCACCGATGAATTTTTGTGGGACTACTTGCTGCTCCTAGATGGGCTGAATCAACTGGAACAAAGCGCGTTCCAAAACTGATCTGCCATTCTCCAGAATTTCTCCTAGCAGTCCGTCTTCATCTGCAACTCGTCCGTTTCGCAGTTGCACAATAGCTCTCGGCACCTCTACCAAATGTAAGGTAGGGCCAAAGAAAGGTTTGACATTTTGTGGTGGGTTGTTCGCGGTCTGTTTAAATACCGTAAAGAAGGCCAGAATTATCATGGGAAGAAACAAGTAGCAAAAAGCTTGTTTCCGGCGTTTCATCCGGTCAACAACTGAATGGTCGCCCTCCTGTTTATTAGGCTACGGAAATGCTTGTGCTATACTTTCATGATATCCTCTAGTTGAGTACACGAAAAGCTAGAGTCCACTTCACTCAATGTTTTAGTAGAGGGATGGAGCAAAAGTCGGTTTTAGCAAATCCTAGAATTTTTATGTTGTCGGCGGTCAGTTTAGCACCTCACCAACTCACCTTGTTTTTCCCACCAGTCGTCATTGATTCCGCAGAGAGCCATTTGGCGAGTTCACGGCGAACACTGCGTCAGGTGACTTTTTCGTCCTCAATTTCCGGGTCCATTGTAGAAACAGGAAACCCTGTACTCTTCTCTGGTACCAAGTCGGAGATAGCTGCATTGTTATTGTCGAACTAGTCCGGGCTTTTCTGACGCTAAGTAGTTATCGACTGGATGATTGTTGCCGTGATCTTCTCATTGGGGTGTTGCCACATACCTTCGGGACGGGGGGGGCATCGGATACTGGAGCGTTATTCGGACGAACAGCAAGTGCACGTTGGGAAATAGTCTTCATCTTTGAGTACTGCAATCGTTTAACCTCCAGTTTATGTCATTGTTCGAATGTCCTACAATAAGGGGGCATGCGGACGTGGACAAACGGTTTGTTCCTGATCAGCCTATGATCTGTGCAACATTGGGCCCCACGCCTCACTCGTGCGATGCGCACCTCGTGAATGTCACGCTGTCGCGCGGTCACGTAATCAAGAAAATGGTGATGACCGCTTCATGAGCGAATATACGTCGTGATGTTGCCCGTATCCGGTTGGAGTCGGGTGTCCGTTATAGTCAGCCGGGATCGATTGGGTGATCACCGTTCTCGTTGTCTGCACCTGGTTGATGGGGTCCGAGTACTACCATTCGGGTTGTTGAGCTGCACTCAACTGGCACGTTGAAATCATCCAGAACAAACAGTCGGTCACTCATTAATGTCATACGGACTGTGTTGGACATCTGATCGCAGAACTGGTTCCCTGTGTCATCGGTGTGACACAATTGGGCCATAAGCATTGAGAAATATGGTAGACCTACCTCGACCGAGTTATAAGCGCATGGACATGATTCGAATGCTGACGCTGTGTGGTTCGCATGTCATTGAAGAATTGATTCGAGTAGCTATTGCGAGACGAATGTCTTGCTGCCCAGCACAGGGCTGCGACATGGATATCGTAGCGGCTCACTTTCATGACGGTTGATGTGGTACTGTCTTCTGGCCTTTCGGTAACGCATCGATCCAACGTGCGTGCATTCCTTGTTCGGATGGACAACGTCTTGTGTCCGTGCACGCGCCTCAGAGTGACGTGTGGGCTCACAGGTTGAGTGTTTGACTTGACAGTTTGACCTGTTGAACGGAAGTAGATGGAGTTTTCGTTGCCTGCCGCACCCGGCGCCTCTAAGTCAAAAGCCTGACACTTTCTTCATTATACCCAGAGTATTCAAACAGCTGATTTCGGTCATTCTCATCAAGCATATACAATTACAAGAGATTCATCAGGTTTATATATCAGACAAAAGCTTGGTTATACGCAGTGGTGATAGTCGTGTGAACTGTGGGTGACTGTCTACCCGGGTGGTGGTGGGTTTGTGTATGTGTGAATGTGTGTTTCTATGACCGGTGTGTGATAGATAACATGTTAATCGGGTTACTGGTTCGCTAGGTTTCAGGCGGTTTACACCTAGTTGGCCACGGGCGGTGTAGGGCCTGTATGAATTTCTTTTAGGCCCATAGTTGGGGTCTGTACAGTTTTGTAGCAGTCGCTTCTGCCATCGACAACAGTGTCGCCCTGACAACTCGGGAATGGGCTTGGGACACTCTGTAAATGATTTTGAGCTCTGTGTCGGGCGTGATCTGATGATCCGTCTTGATCAGGTGCGATCCGATAGCACTCGAGATTGGTTTCGTTATGCCATTACGTAGCCATTTCGGAAGGTGCTCACGGATCCTGTCTGATAGTCGCCGAGTAGCTTTCCCAACAGAACCGGCTTGACAACAGCAGATGAGAGAATAAATACAGAATGACGAAGCAAACTTCGGTAACCTATCTGAAAGATAGACTTGATATAAACTAAACCAAGCTTCTGGAAACTTATACTGATTTTTCGACTATTCAGGTTGATACACCAGCGCTAGGGGGTTAACCACTGGGCAATCGGAGTGCTCTTTGTTTGAGACTACCTTTTCTCACCCCCTCCTTCCGTACACGGAGACATCAATGCTGAAACTGCGAGTATAGTTATGTTGTATATTCGTAGTTTATCTCCTCACCTCCCGAATATCACTACACAATCAGTAGTGCGATATGCAAACCTGTGAGCTTAGCTGTTTTCTGTTTGTCTGCTTCACTTTGGTCTGCCAGGGATGGTTAGACCTGAAAGGATCAGCTTAGCCCTCCAGATCAAGATAGCATACAAGCCTGACCATCACGTCAAGGTGGCAGAATAGGTCAGGACACACAATTGGATGGTGGTTAGTTTTACTGGACTCTGTTTGTCTGGCCGATGCCTTTTCACCACGATGTTGCTGGATATTCCAGAGGAAGGTTCTAGCGTCATCGTTCTCAACTTTAGCCTTACTTGTGATTGTAATTGGTCAGGCTGTCGTTAGTCCTGACAGGGGCCCACGAAGTTGCAGAGCAATGAGTAAGAACGAATTTTCCCAGTGAAGAGAAAGGGGAGGGAGAAAATTAGGAAACAAAAATAATTGGGTTTCACTA
>QNGE01006274.1:4678-33460 GCA_008508345.1 Paragonimus westermani | reverse complement strand
ATGGAACATTTCCCGCCCTATGTTCTTCCTGTTCATGTTAATGTGGTGTTTCAATCACAACCTCATTTAACCACCGTCAACATTTCGGATGTTTCACGTTACGGATTTTGATAACACCGTCGGCATTGCTCATAAATCAGGGGTTATCAAGCCCGGCCACCATTTGTGGCCTGGAGTAGGCGGTATGCAACGTAACATGTTGCTTTTGGCGGGAGTGCTTGCCCCACATGGGAGCAAACTATGTACGGTGAAATTGCATTAAAGCACTGGTAAACAGAAGTTCAAACCCATATATTTTACAGAAAACTATGAGATGGTCTGCGCTTGTGGAGGTTTTCTGCAGCAGCCATCTGGCATCCTATCGATGGAGGCCACTGCTCTTGTGCATCGCCCAGTGGAGCGTAAAATGTGTTTTTCACACATCACAATGCGCCTTAAATAGAATATCTGCCGTGATGTCAGAATTTACGGACGAAGTTGGCAGCATGCGGCGAGAAGGAGTTATTCGGCGGATATTGATTACTCTCTATCTCAACCACTGTTGGACGACGTGTCTGGGAGTTGCCTTCCGGAAGCCGTTCANGAAGCCGTTCACCCTTTGGTCCGTGGAAAATATCTTCAAAACAATCAACTCCATTGCTGTCAAACGGATACTTCGAAAGTATTTCACTTGATGTACTTGTTTGCAACGAAACCGCCTCCTCAATCCTTCTCGTCCCTTGCGCTTGGGCTCAGTACAGGCGGTTGGCGTGAATGTAATTGTTTTTCATGACAACCCTCTCACTTTTACATGTACGTCGACCATAGCAATTTTCACAAAGGGAGTTCCGTGGTTTCCAATCTTCCGTCAGTAACATATTGGGTGAAACGGAGGGTAATCAATGAGTATTTTTCCCGTAGTCTGTTCTAGTCGTGACGCTTATCATCACGTACTACTTTTCGCAAATTATCAATACTGGGGACAATTTGCTCACCCAAAAACGTTCACTTACGGAGGAAAGCGCATGTTGTCTGCCCAAAAATGAACGCTTTACACTGTCAGCATACTGGTGAATACAGTTCCAGATCTCTCACTCTTTCAGTCCTTCTCCACACACAGTTATTTGATGTTATTCAGTCGCTAAACGCTAAGATAGAGGTCAGCGAGATGTACCTACTACTGGGAGTGACACTATCCTGTTCTTTACTGTCATTAGGTCAACTATCTGTCAAAGTTGGGTGGCAGGTCTTGCGACGACTACACTGGCAACCTGACGAGGTCAACCGTGAATTGTCCGATACGGTGGTATCAGCCTAATAAACCGTTGCGATATCCTGGGAATTAAGCTGGCAATCACTTCGTGTTGGTTAGGGACGGAATTTAGGAACGAACTTGACAACTATTTGTAAAGGAAAAAGGCCTACGGAAAATTTCCACTTGCCTGCCTTATAGTTTCTTTTAAGTGTTCAATCAAGACACTCAAAAACAATCGTAAGACGGTTAAAATGTACTCATAGACGATCAGAAGCTATTCGAAGACCGTCGTGCTACCTAGACGTCTACTTTTCCGCAAAAGTCGATGAATTCCTGTATTTCCTCCTCCCGACAGAATTTTCCATACATTTTTCGTGGCCATTCCTACCAATAATGACAAATCTCTTTGATTTTTCGTCGTTGTCCTTCTCAAATCACCTCTCTCTGGAACGAACTTAACTATTCAACCGCGGACCACCTCGTAAAGTGTAAAATGATGGAGCTGTTCGACTTTTTGCCAAACTTTGGAGATTGTGATGATGAGCTTCTCAGAAATGTGTCCCAAATACTTTCTCATGCACTAGAATTTCTCTCCCATTATGTCTGTCCTGGTGCGTTATTCGCATATTCGGTGTGCCTCTTTGTCATTAATCATAGGAATGGCGTGCATTTGTGTATCCACACTGATCGCACTCCTTTGGGTGTGCTCGTCATAACAACAACTAGAACAACTATAACAGCCTTCCAGACCCCGCGTGGGGCCCATGAGGGACATTTGCTGGTCGGTGCGTGGTAAATGAGGCTTTGCCTTCAAAGCACTTCCCGTTTTCTAGCGATATGTCTGACTCAGTTAACGTTTGCGTGATGACCAAATAATGTTGTCTAAAGCTGTCAGTACTAAACCTCCCATCCTACTCAACAATATGCCCCTGCCTCCCCAAGGAAAATATGAAATAAAACGAATTTCTGCGGGTCACCATCAAGTTACCATCCATCATGCCAATGCAACGTTGTGGCACCAGCAAATCCTAATACCGCAAGTAACAAACAAATAGGCAAAGTCTGTCCGGACCGGAGTGTATGGCCTTCTCAAAGGTCACGGAACGGTGCGTTACTATGGTAATCAATGAAGTTTCAAAGGAAGTATTGTCTAAGTATATTTGCGCAACGTGAGTAGTAAACTCGACAAAATGAGAGCAACGCTACCCATGATGACATGATGGAATCCATTAATGGACTGAACTAAGTGCCAACTTTACCCTCACTGTACAAAATAACTGGCGGAAATTTCGACATGTCCAATATCTCGTGGACTTTCTTCACACGAACTGCAAATGATACTGACTTTCTCGCACGTGTCCAAGTAAACGGGTGGCATCAACAAGGTTTAACACACACTAGAATAGGCCAAAATTTATATCTCGTTTTTAGAACAGGTATCTCTTCTGCTGCTGTGTCTTAATTGAAACAATTTCCAGCAAGTAATCAGAACGTAATCAACTTCATGTTTGACTGAAAATCTGCAAAATAGTCGATCATCTTACACTGCCGCCAAACTAACTTCACCGACTGGAACGTTTTCACCCCACTGATGAGATCTTTGTAGTGGAACACAGTTTTTCTGATCCCGGAATGCAACCAAAGTATTTACTGAACACTTTAAGTTTCGCATGAACATCTCAGACCCACAACGATCAAAAACCATGGTGTATGCGTTATAAGCAGGAATCTCATTCTAAAAAGGCAAAGTAAGCCCAAATTTTTCAAAGTACGGTATCAAAAACACGCGACTTCCCTCTTATTATGCAAATTCATAAAATCTCCAACATTATGAAATACGGAATCAAGATGCTCCACATAAGTAGAGGAGAACATGCACTCAACAACACAGAGAAGACCTCGGAGTTGAGGCAGTTGATAAGACGCAAGAACTCTGAGCGAAATCCCACTTTCTCGGTGGTGACACCACAGATGATTGTGTAACAATCTGTGAGGTCTTTGATTCATAGTTTGCTGTTTTCTTCAACACCGAAGGGCACGTACTGCCTTCACATATCCCGTTAAAAACATGAGTTCCTAGGCTGCATCTCTGTTGATGCAGCGGAATACGCTCTCTGTTAGATATTGTCGATCCTTCTCACCTACCAGGTCCCAATGGCATTCACCCCGTTGCTCTCAAGCACGGGACGGAAGAACTTCCTTTACTTTTGCCTAATATTTATACACTTTCTTCAACACCAAGTTTCTTCACTCCTCAGTAGGAAAATTCAACAATTACGTCCCGCTCTAAAAGTGGCTCGCGACAAAACGTCAGCAATTTTCGTCTCATTAACCACACTTCAGTGTATTCCAGAGTGTTCGAAAGAATAATGAAGTGTCTTATGATCGAATTCTTGTTATCACCAAATCATATAAACCACTCCCAGCACGAGTTTCTCAGCAAACTCTCTTGCATGCCGTGCCAACTTGAATTTCTCAACCATGTCTCAAAATCTGCGGAAGCAGGAGGTGCGATTGTCAATATACTCTTGGAAATGGAAAAGGCTTCTGATCGTGTGCCTCCTAACAGTCTTTTGATCATAGTAGTATCTTTCGGTATAGGTGATCTATGGCTTAACTGGTTTTCCCCACACATCACAGGCCACACACAAAGTGTGGAACTAGGAGACAGTAGCTCAACGCCCAAATCAGTCACCAGTGTGATGATACAGGGAAGTGTTTTGGGACCGTTACTGGTTCTCATATATATAAAAGATATATGTGTAGCTATCAAGCATGGCAAACCACCCCTAATCGCTGATAATATCAAAATTGTTTACACTTTCTTTCCGGGCATCCTCAATCCACATTTAGGAAATATGCGAAGGAATTTCGTATCATTTAAGACTTGGTGTCAAGCCTGGCTGATGAGATTTTCAGCCGGTTAATCCACCATTGTTGCGCACGGTTGTCATACACCAGGGGGCACTATAAGGCCGGATAATCATAGCATGTCAACTGTCGACTCAGTGCGTGACTAAGGTACACGCTACTCAAAACCAATCAATTTTGAAGAACATATATCATTCGTACTATCTAAAACTAGCCGGACGATAGGCTGTATTAGACACTCGTTCTTCCTTCCTGCTGCTGAATTACACCTTTGTAATCTAAGCATACGCCCCCAGTTTGAGTACTGCAAGTTAACAAATAACCACCTGCGCAAGTCCGATAGGCCATCTCTGGAAAGCTTCCAGAGTGCATTCCCGAAAAGTTCACTGAGTTATCCATCCTCTGTAAGTTTCACAGAACGCTTACAAACGCTTGCACTCGAACCTCTTTGGTTACGTCTACTTAAGCTGAACTTTGAAGTCATGTACAACCCAGTCTTTAGCAACAAATTCACCGTCAGCCTCACGATTCATCTACAACATAGGTCTAGGTGTAATATCGGGAACAAGAAATTCAATTAACGGCATTGAAGGCCCGGAAAAAGTTGGGTTAGAACTTTTCTTAGCTAACTACTCCTACATTCAGAAAAACTCCATTGTGCAGTTGAAACCAGTAAGAACGTGTGTCAAATCAAACGAAGCTTAGAAAATTACCTGACAATAACAAACGTAATGTCTATCTTTAAGCTCTAAATATCTGAGGACGACATCTTCGAAAACGGACCTAATGACATCTGAGGAGAAAACACCTGTGTTGCGTGATACGTTCCGAACCCTTCCAGCTGATTAAAGCTATAAGTTTCAGCATAGTTCCGTTGCACAGTTACGATCTTAGATTTGACCATGAACAAGAGAACATGTCTACAGTTAACACACAGATGTCAATATACATATGCCGCCAGTAATAACCTAATCGCCCTGGTGCGCTCTTACTCCATACTTAATTACAACCTATGTGTGGGGTTGTAGGTCATTGCGCAAAAGCTGAGCATGGTGTTTGAAAAAGGAGTGTTCTACCTGTTTGTCTCATATGACCACATAAAAACTTCGCTTTACAATTTGTGCCTTTTCCTCCTCCTGACAGACCATCTCATTCTATATTCTGGCCGTATGGAGAAAAATGGCATTTAAAATCATTAGTACACATATACCGGGAGAAGCTGATAACCAATTTCCTTTCGCGTAATATGGTAACAATTGTTTGTGAGCGTTGTGTATTTCATTAACTAACACAATGTTATTAATGTCATGCGAGAGGTTTTGCTACAAAATCATGCACTCCATTGTTCGTCGTGGCTAATATGGTCAATTTACGTTCTCTCGTCTGGGCACCCAAAATCCTGCAGTGGTTGAGCGATTCGGGGGATCCGCAAAATTTTTTGGACTTTCAGAAATGTGTGAATCCATTTGAAAGGTGCGTACATTTTGCAGCGAAAGTATGTGCTTTCCTATCTCCCTCCATCCTGGCAAAATTCTCCACATATATTTTTGGAATGTTGGCGGTAGTTCGTCTCCAACCTCAATTCGCCTCTTTTGGCATGACCTCGACCATTAGGTCAGTGAACACGTCGTGGAATGCAACTTGGTGCAACCACTTGACACTTTTGTTAAATTTGGGAGATTTTAAGAATTTTTCTCTCGGCAGTATGCATCTCATATTCTTACCGAACAGGAATTTTCTTCTGGTGTTATGTCTTTTTGCTAATATATTCACATAGTTGACTTACTTCACAACTATCAGTTGTGATGTGCTTTATGTATATAGCTTTACAATGTGTACATAAATCACTTTCTCCTGGGAGATGTGCCACTATCATTATTAGTGGTAGTATTAACAGAATAGAAACCGGAACACAAATTTCCATTGCCAACGTCCGATCGTGCGAAGGAAAACAATGAACAGTGGCAAAGCGACTGAATGTGGTCAATTTTGCCGTGTTTGCGACAATGACCACCTCCAACCAGATAATTCATTCGAGAATGCTTAGTACCACATGAATTATAGCTGCTTCACCTTTGCCTAAGATGAGAATCAGATGCACGCTGATTATTGTAAGTTGCATTCAAAATATTTGCCATTCTGGACCGTCTACTTCGTCAACCCTTCGACCTTCACACAGTAGTCTTGACATGCTGATACTATCAGCGCACCGTCCCAGCTGACTGGAGAATGAATTTAAGAGTTAGCGAAAGCTCTGTTGCAGATGCCTGTCATTTGCTTCAACGGCTAACCATTCACGATATTGCGTTGTAGTTTATCTAAAAGATAGCATCGAACTTTTCAGTCCAAAGATCCAGTATGAAATGCCTCACATCCTGACTCTGTCTTCCCAAGAGTGCTCAAAATACGCCAAAAGTTATAGCTTTGAAATGCGATGGCAGTGGTTTCATTGAGGACTCGTAACAAGGAGCGAGAGATAAATCAGGAAATGATAAGTTTTTCATCAGGCTTCACGTATCTTCACTGATTGTGAAGAGGAAATGGGGGATCTTTTTCTGCCTTCAGATTTACCAGTAAAACAGCATATTCCAAAGCGCCTCACACAGTCTATGACGCTCTTCAATCAAGCATGAATATTCAGACATTGAAGCAAACGAAAGCCCATCACAAGAATTTATGAGTTCTTGACGCCAACTGTGATGGTTCCACTAATACGGAGATAGAATTTTTGCCCAATCTATAAGAAATGGAGTGATTAGCTCAACTCAAACTCACAGCTAGTTTCAACGCAGTAATAACCAAAGCCTGAAGTGAGCCATTTTACTATTCAACTCTCGAGCGCATTTTGACAATTTATTATCAAGGATGCTGCAAAATACCGCTCCTGAGAAACAGGTTTGCTACACTCTATCTCAGTATGCAGGCACTGAAACCGGGACGAAACAATTTCATATAAGGTAATGCGCAAACGTTGTTTTTCCTTCACACCCAAATGTAATGGAATAAAACCACGTACACTCGGTAGGTTTTTCAAAACCATTACAAGAAAACAAGCTATGTTAGGCCATTACTTGCTTAGACAGGGTTCGTTCGACTGGGATATCTTTTGGAAATATCGGTGACGAACGACACACAGAGGACAAAGGGAGTCTCAGCGACTTTTATTCATAAATGCAGCACTCCGTCACTAATAGTTGTGTCAAGACATATCCCGTTTGACTTACTATAAACCATGGATCCAAAAATCCCATTGAATGCCAACGCATCAAAAGCAGTGAGATGACAGTGCTCGGGCAATCTAAACCCCACATCGAAGTGTTCCGCTGTGCACCACGAGAAGTAACTGCTGCCCAGCGTTTTCCAATCTTGACAAAATACGCTGAGTACTTATCAAGCCGCTTAAAATCCATGGCAGCTCATGTGGAATTGATGACTTTGGTAATGGCGAAATGTCTCGGGTTTCTGTGAAGTTCCATTTATGTCGCATGAAGGCTCTTCCGAGGTCTCGTGTTAACGCTCAGTCATATCGTTCAGCCTGCGAATAAAGTTAGAGAAAATTCGAAGTGATAAGAAAAAGTCAACGCAATGTTGAAAGTTTACATCGTTCCTAAAACTGTCCCCTGATAACACTGTTGTCATGGATTTTCAAAACTATGGAGGGTCTGAATGACAACGCCAGGCGGGACCTCCTGGGGCCTATGAGACAAATGATCATGTCTTAGCACAGCTTTATTGAACGTGTATCCTGCCGGGAAACTCTTGCGGAGGCCGTGAACTGGTGGATAGCTGTCGTGAATGTCGTTCCCCATGGTTTCCTCTAGGCCCCTGGCAGCTGGAAAAACGCAATCTTATTGAGCGGGCTTCTTTCGTCAGGATTAAAGTGCGCCACCAAATTCGCTGCAGGACCACCTACAGCACCACCCCTTTCGAGACTGCACGACTGCAGTCCCATCGTCCCTTGTGGTAGTTTCCGGTGCGACCCCCCACGCCTTCAGTCCTGGACGGTAACTGCAATATTCGTTGACAAAATGTCCAGTTCAGTAAACTTCGGACTGCAACTGTTTGCAGATACCATCACTGGTGAAGGGAGTACTACAAGTTTATCCAGATCACTTCAAGCGACGGGCTGCTTCAACTGTTATGGTCAACACGATTATACGCAAGTTGTTATAACTCCCAGTAGACAAACTATTTGGGTGGAATACACTACGGGTGGTGACTAACCATTCTCACTTCCGACACCGTCACCGCAATTGGCCTCTCAGCCGACTAGCTCCCCTACGGACAGGCAAAATGTGTTTTACCACAAGCTCGGGAAGTTCTATCCAGAGATTTAAGAAGTGTACATGATATTTATGTCTGCCTTCACCTAGATGCTCGCTTCCTGAATTTGAACGGTACTATAGTAGAAGGGTTTCAGCTTGGAACCATCTAAAGCGTGCGCCAACTGCTTCAAAAATCCCGTTTGGTTGTATTCCATATGTCCAATATTGAAAACTGGCGGATCCTTGGGAAGATTTTAATCACATAAGATTGCTCATGACCTGGGACGCCCTAACAGGCACATGTTTAATGCAACCCTTCCTTTGAAAAACTGTGCCCATCTGTTAAGTTACAACCAGCGGCAATCGAGCCATTAGTACAGCAAGCGACGAAATCCGCTGGGGGACTGCTACCATTGGAAAGCGCCTTTAGGAACAACACAAGAGGCAGCTAGTAAAAAATAGTTCCTCCAGCGTGTAGGCAGGGGCTATCAGAATGCCGCTTCTGGAGCCCCGTCTGGTGATCTCGATAAATAACCGGTTCCAGTTCGGTCACTAAGCAGTTGGCTGATCCTGCTTGCTGCTCTTCTGATTATTGTATGTTCGGTTCCCTTTAGGAAACACGAAGCACACCTGGTACTTTGAATACATCGGTCTTTCCCGTCTGGCTGACCGTAGCCATCCACCATTCCTATTTGGAGTTGTTGCGATGGAGTCGCTTCACGGAGCCATCTCGTAAACAGCATGTTTGGTAAATCACCACGGCTTCTTCGTATCTATTACCCTGAACGCCGTTTTCTGACAGTTGCGGCGCAGCCTTCTGGGATTTTGTCAATATGACGCTTGTCCGTTATCTCAAACTAGAGAGTTATTCACTAGAGGACTACCAAGCTTGTCAACTGGGTTCAGAGGATGATGGTAAATGAGGATGCTGTTTGCTGATAAGGAATGGAATTCACTGGCGCTGGTGCTGCAAACCTCCTTTAGCTTCGGCGTGATGTCCTTTTTCCCCCTTTCGGACCTTCTGCAGCTTTGTTTTCCACAACAGCTTCTCAAGTTATATCGCATAGTATACAGTGTCGATTCTTGGCAGAACCAGTGAGGTGCTGTCAGTTTTGCAAATGATGCGACAATAAGACGATCCTCAATACTCTGACTCTCTGTCGCCAGAAACCGCATGAACACGCTACGGACTGTCGTATCCCCACAACTTTGGCGACGCAAAGGTACTCACCGGTAATCCTTGGCGTTCATTGACTCGTCGGGCTAGGCTTAGTCTACTCCCAACGTTCATTCGTATGCCGAATCTGGAATGGCCCCATTTGCAGTGTAACGTACGTCCACCAGATTCCAAGCCCGCTGAGTAGCCGACTTCAATCCAAAAGGCGGACAGTTCTGCAAGCGAGTGTGTTATCAATAAATGGCTGAAATGTGCGAATTGCTAAAAACGGAAGGAAGAAAAAAACAGCAAATCTCGATTCTGAACGCAACGGCTTCACAAAGACCGAGACCAACCGTCTGCACTAACACGGCGAAATACGATACAGGTACTAGTGAAGCGGTGAAGTGTTAGTAAACCTAAGCGTGCATATAAACAAGTGTTGAGCAATTAGGAATAGAAGAGGACTAACCGGGTGAGAACGAGGTTAAACAAGTTGACGATATCCCACCTTATTCAGGTATAGAAAGTATCGCTCCTCGGGGGAACAGTTGGTTATGTGCGTATTTCGTATTATTGGGTCAGTTTATACAGAGAGAGTTCTCAATTGCTGTGCAAAGGATTTTCAATATGAATGATCAGAAAGAAGAGAATGGTTGAAAGCAAATGGCCTGGTCATATGCACGGCCACCACCACACTCAATCCACATAGCTACCAAAGTAGACAACGTCAGGACCATTCTCCGTGATGAATTCTTAAATAACATGATAAGCTCCAGCTTGCTTGGTCTTACCAAGACCATTTTGACTGCTGGTCTTAATGTTTCGTAATTCACGCTAATTAGCATCCGCAGTATCGATCGACTGGATTGCAGCGAATTTTCAAAACATTCACTTCGTTTTGTTGTCAACTTACAGAAAACCTCATTGTCGAGCGATTGGAACAGTGAAAGCCTACTTTTACAAATTATTTTCACTCACTTGTGATCCGTAACAATAAGAGTACTTTCGACATTTAAACACCCAAGCTAGTCTCTCTAACGTCAATCATGGAAGACGACACCAAAGAAGACTTCTTAACATCACTGGAACCTCAAAACATCATTAGGGGGGGTGGCAGCGTGTTTCCACAGCACGTTACCAGTTCTATAAAATACATTTTGCGATGAATGTTGCTCAGAGCCAGCTGAGTATCCACACATTAATTTGATTTACCGGTTTTGTCATAAAAAAGATAACCCAGGACGTGTATTCCCTAACATAATGAATCACAAATGCCGATCTCTACGTCACAGAATCTGACAGACAATAACTCAAAGATCCAATGTAGTGAGAGTACAACAGTCAATCACGGTATTATAACAACGCAAGACACACTGTTTCGTCTCTCCAAATGTGGTTGGGCAGCACTTTGCATTTGTCAACAACATGGAACCAGCTGTTTCAGTTATGTAATCAGGTAATTTACCGGAGCCTCCAGAGATCTCCCCACCTGAAATTAACTTAGGATCTTATATTGGCCAGACAGAGTGCGTTATCGGTATCTTCCTAGTTGTGTAAATCATCTCCGTCCTTAGGTGAGAGGAGGGCCGGCTCTGAGTGTAGTTGGTCTAAAGTATGTTAATCATCATCATGGTATGTCATAAGACGTTACTACATTTGGCGCTCGGTTACCCTTATCTACCACTCCGAGTGTGCATGCAACATTTTTGGACGAGATGATGTTTGGAAAGGCGGAAAGCTGTTCTGCGAATTTAATGCCACCGGGAAAGCCGAGAGTCTACCCGTTGATGTAAAGGTCGAAAATGAAGTACGTCGGCTCCGAAAACAAAACGCAGTTCAGCCCGCCTAGCAGTTAGATCAGGCAGTGCCACTGGAGCCCGTAATAAATCACGGTCATGAAGCAAAAATACTTAGTAACCACGGCATAACAGTGAACAGTGTCCTACACTAAGATAGTTGTGCCATGTCAGGTGTTGAGAAATAACGCATCTCTGTTGTGGGGTTATACTTTTCACGAAACTGGACTTTAACCAAGCCTAGCAACAACCTGATGACGATCCACACTGTTGGCCTATGACCGACGATCAGCTAAGGTCGTTTCCTGGCATCCGCCTTCCATTTACTATCAACTGCGCACCCGAAATTCTCCAATTTGTCACTGGCACTTCTTGAAGGTAAACTTAGTACATGCGGGTACATTGATGACAATCTCACCATCGAAAGTAGAGCTGAGCAGCAGTTGTAAGCTTTGTGCATGGTCTGAAAAAGCAATCAAATGAGGACTTTTTATTGAAGAGAAAAGAGCCCCAGTTCATGGTATTCAATGCGAAATAGATCGTGGTTATTATATCAAAGGAGGGCATGCAACCACCAGAAGGGCGTATGCCGGATCTACCAGATGAGCCATCACCTAAAAACGTGAACGAGCTTCGGTTCGCTGTAGGAACGGTAGCAGTTTTCTCGGTTCGTACCTTTCGCATCGAAGCACCCTAGTCCCCATTTACCAGCTTTCTTGAAGGGATCAAAATTCGACAGACTAGTTTCAACATAACTGAAAAGACCCTCACTTCCCAGCGCTTTCCAGCGCATCATGCTCCAGAGAAACCAACCATTCCATCTTGTAATGGTTCCCCGTGGGGTCTTGGGGCCGCGCTATCACGCGAGTTTCTAGATGGGTCACAGCGCCCCAGTTCTTAATGCTCTCGCATATTTAATGCAGCAGAAGGCAGCTACAATTCGACCGGGAGTCTTTGGTTATCACATTCGGCGTGAAATTGTCTCATCTACACTTCCTTGGACAACACTTCACAGTTTTCACTGACGCAATCCGGTGGTGGGTAGGAAGCGATATGAGAAGATGGTAGCCCCGCGGAGGATTCGCTGGCCCCTCATCTTATCCGCCCACAACCATAAAATTTAACACACTCCGGGGCATTTCAGTATTGTCGTTCTCAAATAAGGTGCCGTCACCAGCTGGACTATCTATAGCACTCATTTTGCCAGACTTGTGAATCTAATTTAGTGCGATTCGCCCTCAGTACCTCGACGGATATACATCTTGCCAGCCTTATTCGAGTAACACGCGCAGAATGATTGGATAGCCAGAAAGAACGCCTGAACGTAATGCCCGACTTAGACTCACAAGACGGCTATTTATCTCGGAAGTGCGTACGGCACTCACGAAACGACCGCGACCGTTTAGTCTTGAAGATCCCTAAGAGAAATTAATCGTTCTCTCTATTTGTGGTGGTGCATGTAACATCGTGTCAAAAGTTAAGCCGGGTGCATATGTGAAATAGAAAGAAGAAGGTAGCAAAGCCGAAAACCGGCCACCAAGGTTGAGCTGCGCCCTTGGACAGTGTTGGAAGCACATTGAAATCACGTCCTTATGGAAATATTCAGTCTGTTTGAAGGTCAAATAGCTTTGCTGGTCGGAGCTGCTCAGTATTGATGGGAGGAGACTCAAGTCTCCTCAGCAGCAAAAACGAGTGAGAGAGCAGTCGGATTACACACAACCGTGAGGACGCTTCATTTCCCCGAAAATATCGTGCCCAACAGCAATTTTTTGTTTGCCGGCGATTGATCGTTACTTCAATTGGTGTCGAGCGTGCCGCAACGACACTTGGTGCCCCACTTTCGAGTGCCCGAACGAGTGATTTTTATATACATTAAGGAATGCGGTAATGAAACAACGCATTGCTCTTTTTCGAGCGCGTCTGGATTGTGCTCCATAAGTCTATCAAAACCTTATCAACCAAACCACCGACAGCAGTCCCGTCAAATGTAAGTTCAGGCAGTCCCCGTGTACGATTACGCTCACCCCAGGATGGTTATTAATCAAAAGCAGTCACTAAAATCGGTAACATAAGGTTACCGTCCTGAAAATAAACGCGTGTTTTGGCTCAACCTCATCCTTGTGTGACCGTCCACTGAGAGAATCTTGCAAATGACTTCTGTTACACACATCGACTAACAATTTATAGGGGTTCAACTGAAACACAGTCTTATCACGCGATGTTATCTAGAGTATATGAATCCATGGACATTCAATCGAGGAAACGCTGCGGCTGAAAGTCTCATCCCTGTGGGACATTGCTGGATCATGGCTGAGCCAGCACCGCTTACCAAACTACCCCTTCACCGACCCCAGCAAAAGCATTTTCCACAGGCTGCCTTCGGACCGAACGACCGCAACTAACAGAGAAAAAGCGACACAACCGTCACCGTTTCGTGATCGATTGCACGCATGTATACCAATCGACCAATAACAAAAAAACTGCTCGCATGGTAGACCCTCGAAATTAACTGCTCAGGGGCCCCTTGTTCACATCACATACAACCGTTTCTCATTCGACATTCGGATGCTCGTTCCGACCTTATTCTCCCAGGCTGCCCGGTGAATGTCCAATTTCTTTAAATATCAAAATGAGTTCAGAAGACTGAGTTTATTCAGATGAGATACAACCATATCGGATTCTGTCCGACAGGATTCCAATTACCTAGTTTTGATTGGCTGCACAGCAATAATAATATTATTAATAATTGTATAATTCTCGACGCATTTGTGAGAAACACACTCATGAGAGCGTGATCAACGTAATGATTCTTATGCATATGCATATCTGAACACCAAATTTGAAAATTGTACATCCAGTCAGCTATGTGAGTAGAGCAACAAAACAGACAAAAACAGACATTATATGAAGGGAAAATTCAAGTTTAGGCAGGAAACTTCGAGCTTCATAGTTGTGAGACGATAGTACGTGGGATCTGCATAAGTCGACAAAATAAATGATTTGTTACATCAATTTGGAATTCACAATGTGATCGCTGGCCTGATGCCCAAGGTCGTGCAAAAAACAGGAGTTGAAGGATGGAGAAGGTGTATTGGCTAATAATTTGACCATTATTCCATGTCGATAGTCCCGAGAAAATGTGCAGAAAAATTTTTTCATGATGTGGGCGAGGTGGGGACGCATATAATTTCGCGGGAAACGCGTGGACCTCTCAACCGTACGTCATTCTTTGCTAAAATTTCTAAGAATTTTGATGAGCTCGCGATATGCCCAACCATCGCGGAATTTTCAAGTGTCCGGGTGGGGTGGGTTGTTTTCTCGCACGGGATATATCGGTTAAACCAAGAATGGAGAGTGAAATCTTGCGATAAATGGGATAACGTGAAACAGACTATATGAGCTATGACGAACAATGGAACAAGTGATATTCTGGCATAACCTTCTATGTGATGTTAATAGAATTGTGTTGATTGATAAAATATATACCACATGTGAACGCCTGCTACTGAGTAACGCGAATGGAGATGTATATAATGAGAAGAATGTTTGACAATGCCGAGAAGTTTTCTGGTGGTCTATCAGGGGAGAAAAATGAAGAGTTGCGACTCGAGGTTATTATGCAGTCGTGTGACAAACAGTTTGAGTTTTTCAACGATTTTGGCGTGCACAGCTTTTGCATGGTGGTTAACAACACAGACACAAGTTATCAATAAGTATGAGTAGGGCGTACCAGGATGATTGGGTTGTTACTAATGGGCATGTATATTGACACCTATACGTGTTAACTATAGACATGCTTTCTTGTTCGCTGGCAAGTCCAAAAGTATTACATCTATTCTTAAAGCGGTGGTTTTTATCGGTTTGAGGGGTGTGTGACTTAACACCACGCGACACAGAGGGTTTTTCGTCAGATGTTATTAGGTCCGTTTTCGATTATAACGTCCTCAGACAAGTAGAGCTTCAAAATGGACAGAACGTTCGTCATTGTTGGGAAAGTTTCTGAGCTTCGTTTGAATTGGTGTATATTCCTACTGGACCTAATTGAATACGGGAGTTTGCTCCAAATGTGGGAATATTTTACTGGGAAAAATCTGAACGCAGCTATTTCCGAAATTTAAAAGATGCCAAGGTGAAGTCCTTGTTTCTGAGGTTATACTTCGGCCTGTGTTGTAAGCTAGTCACGAAGCTGGCGGTGAATTTATTGCCATAAACCAAATTATACGTGTGAAAGGTTGAGCTAAGTCGCCGTAACCAGAGAGGATCGAGTGCGAGCGTCCGGCAGCGTTCTCTGTAGCTCAGAGAAGATGGATAACCCAATAAGGTTTTCGTGAATGCACGCTGGAGACTTCCAGAGTTAGCCTCTCAGACTTGCGCAGGTGGCCATAAATAACCGTGCAGTACTCAAACTGGGGTCGTACACATAGTTTATAAAGGTGTAACCGTGCAGCAGGTAGAAAGAATGAGTGTTTAATGCCACCTATCGTCCGTCTGGTTTTAGCGACTAGGAAAGATATGTGTTCTGCGAAGTTGAATGAATTTGAGTAGCGCAAACCCAGGTAACGTGCTGAGTTGGCGGTTGATATGCTGTAACCTTCCAGTTTTCTAGAGCCAGCTGGTACGTGACAACCATGCACAACGATAGTGCAATTATTGGCTGAAACTTTCATCAGCCACGTTTGACATGAAGTCTCTAATGACATGAGGTCCTTCCGTATATTTTCTAAACATGGATTGAGATTGCCAGGAAGAAAGCTGTAAACAAATTTGATATCATCAGCGAATAGGAATAATTTCCCATGCCTGATGACTTGACATATGTCGTTTATATATCTGAGAAAGAGTAACGGTCCCAGAACACTTCCTTGTATCAATCCACTAGCAACTGGTCTGAGCGTTGAGCTAGTGTCTCCTATTTTCACTGTTTGTGTGCGGCCTGTAAAGTTTGACAAAAACCAGCTAAGCAATGGACCATGTATACCAAAGGATGCTATTTTGAGCAGAAGACGCTTATAAGACACGATCGAAAGCCTTCGCCGTTTCCAACAGTATAATGATAATCGCCTCACCGGCGTCAGTAGATTCTGTCACATGGTCAAGAAATTCTAGCTGGCATGTCATGCAAGAACGCTTGCTGAGAAACCCATGCTGGGAGTGGTTTATAAGGTTTCGTGGTAACAAGAATTCGACCATGCGACATTTTATTATCCCTTCCAGCACCCTCGAGCAAATTGAAGTATGGTTAATGGGACGATAATTGCTGACGTCAAGTCGCGAGCCACTTTTATGGCGGGACTTAATTGTAGAGTTTTTCCACTGAAGAGGGAAGGAGCCTGATGTTAAAGTAAGTGTATAAATATTAAGCAGAAGTAGAGGGATGTCTTTTCCTCCGTATTTTAGAGCAACAGGGTAAATGCCTTCAGGACCAGGTAGGTGAGAAGGCTTGATAATAGCTAACTGAGTGTGTGAGTCTTGCATCAACAGGGATATGGCTTAGGAACTTACTTGTACCTACAGGAGGAGGTGGGGGCAGTATGTGTCCTTCAGTGTTGAAGAAAGCAGCAAAATATGAATTAAAAACCTCACTGATTGTTAGAGGATCATCTACATTGGTTTTGTCCTGCAGTGTCATTACTGAGATGGTAGGGTCTCTCTCATCACTCCTGCGTCTCATCAACTGCATCAACTGCGAGTTCTCATCTGTCCTTTTAAGCGCACGTTCTTCTTCACTTATGTGGAGCATTTTGATTCTATATTCAATTGGATTGAACATTCTATGCATTTGCATGATGAGAAAGAAGTCGCATGTTTTCCGGTACCGTGATTTAAGACTTTTGAGCTTGCCTTGCTCATTTGGATTGAGACTCATGCCGTTACCGTACACATTACGGTGTTTTGACTTATGCGGGGCTAAGATGTTCCTGCAACACCTGAAGTGTTCATTAAATGCCTCGGTTGCAATACTAGGATCGGAGGTAAGAAAAAAATAAGTCCAATTCCAGAGATCTCAGCAGTGTGGTGAACACGTTCCAGTCGACAAATTTAGTTTGACGGTAGTGTATGACGGTCGACTCTTTAACACCTTTTAGGTCGAACATTAAGTTCACTATGTTATGATCACTTCCTGGAAATTGTTCCAGAACGGATACAGTGGCAGAAGAGATGCCTGTGGTAAGCATGAAGTCTGAAGTGTGGTCCTGTCTATTAGGCGCTAAAACATGTTGCCGCCATCCGCTTAATTGGACACATGCAAGGAACTCAGCTTGAGTTGCGGGGGCAGTGATAGAGGTCCAGGAGATATTGGGCATGTTGAAGTCTCCGCCGATTATTGTGTACTGTGAAGGTGAGTATGATACATAGTTCATTGCGTTAATAAGGTTCGTCGAGTCGTCCCGAGTGGCATTAGGTGGTCTGTAGACACATCCTAAGAGTAACTCACAGGGTCCAGTCGACACTAACAACCACAAGGACTCATCTATCATGCCAAGACATGGCTCATCAAGTATGGTTGCAGAATATCGCTCCCTTAGGTAGATTGAACATCCTCCGCCCCGTCCTACACCACGATTTCTGCTAAACATTTGATAACCTATAAGGTTTAGTTGTGTGTCTGGAGTCTCAGGGGTGCACCAAGCCTCAGTGACTAGAATAATATGAGGATTATAAGCTGATTTGGAATCATTTCGTCCCTCATCTAAATGGCATATCTCAGCAAATGCAGCTGATTATGCACCAGCATCATTTTCACATTTGTCTATTCGACGAAAAACTCCAGCAGTCGGAAATATCTCTGATCACTTATAGCCCAGGATACATACTAAGGATTGCAAATAAAATCGGCTTAGATACGTCATATCCCGTTGATGCACTGTCCGAGTTTTACGAACGTACAGCAGCATAGACAGCACCATTGTGCCCTAAACAAACAACCTCACCTCTATTTTAAGGCTGCGGTTTCTCCGAGCACGTTGCTCAAGATGCCCGAAGACTGTGTCAGCCTTTGCTCTGCGAGCTCGCCACCCATGATCCACAGACAGGTCTGTCGACTGATTAATGCCCAAGTGGTGAGTGCCTGTAGAGTTGTACGTTGTGAATCCATCGGTCCAGATTACTGGTGTAGATATCATAACTCCACCCAAGGAAGGCTGATAGGATGGAAACTTGTCACCAATATTGATATTCAAACAAAACTCAGGCGCCGCAACCACGAAAACCGTGGTCAATCGCTTGGGTTCTTCTTCGAGAAGTGACAGCAGACCAGGCTGTCGGGTGAGGAAAATTGAGCAAGCGATCAGCCGCGTGACTCACAGCTCGCACACTGTACTCAGAGTCCTGGGCAGCAAATGTCACCGTTGTCATCCCCTGCATATCTAACAGGGTTGAGCTGGGACGCAGCTGACACCAATAATGTCAGTTCAACAGACGTCAGCTTACACTACGGTACCTTGACATTCATGCTTGCACGGGACGTCTTGAACAACCTGGCGAACTTGCCTAAATATACATTCCTATCAGTAACCTCCCACAGTTCCTTACAACCCACGGAATAAAAGGCTTTGGTGAAATCCACAAAGGGGGCTCACTGCGGCTGATTGTATTCACTACAGTTCTCTTGGTTCTGTCCAGCTGAAACTGACATGCCGGTAGTACTACTGCTTGACTGAAATCCATGCTGTACCTGAGAAGCTCTGACCTCCGGTGCTTTCGCGGTGAATCGTTCCAACGGGATTCTCACTAGAACCTTCCCATTACGGCTGAGTAGACTGATACCCGACAGCCCTCAGTTTTTTGCTTGTTGCCCATGCGGACGGCACTAAGGTCGGAGTAAAATAATCATCTAACCTAGCCCAGAACAAATGGAGATCTAATATCACTTACAAACAACAAGTTGAACAGCAGCTAACATCTTGTAATGAAAGTGCGTTCCAGTGGTCGATAACTCCGTAAGAGAAGAACCATTGCACAAGGATCTCCTGAGGTCAGAGCTTATGAAGATACTTGTTATGAACTCCTTGGCCATCATCAACCAATAGGGTAGAGAATTGTTGCACAAATCCTGCGTTAAAGAAAATCCTTGAAGGTCAGGAATTTCATGACGAGACCCGTAGAATGGATGCTGTAGGACAACGACCATTCCACTGGTTACTCGCTGGACACGTTTAATGGTGATTGCGTTGTCCTTAAAGTCTGCATACATGACCAGACTAGCATACTCAAGCAGTGACCTTACGTAAACCTTGTGGAGCACTTAAAAAGCATGGCCGTCTGTGTGTAGAGGGGCTTCCCATCGTCCCGAGGTTTCCAGATCTCTTACTGACTGCTATCCGACTGCGATGAGAAGAAGATAAGCTAAACGACGACGAAATCTCTAAGCCTCTTTCTAGGTCGACTTTTGATAGTCCTGTTGCACTATGCGTATTATGTGGTGCGAGTGTGTTCCCTGAGCCTCCTCCGACAGAAATGTCGCTTGGAGGTAGAACTCAGTATTCTGACGAGCACTTAACACAGTCCAGGTTGATCTGCAAAGCACAAGGGTAACAAGGTTTTGGGGCATTCAGGTCATCAGTATTAAGGACAGCACTGCTGAGCAGAGTGTTGAAAAGGTCACTGTTGTACATCGAAAACAACAGTAGGCCAAATACGGATTCATGAATAACGGAAGGGAAGGCGACTAAAAGGCGTACTTACATAAGTCAGTGCTTACAATTCGAGCTGTTGCCTTCAGTTCAATTTTGGGAGATTGAAAAGAAACGAATAATTACGAGAAAAGTGTAAGGCGTTAGTGAGACCGTATTTGGAATGCTGGGTAGAGGCTTGAAACCCGTCCCCTAAAGAAAAGCTAACTGCCTGGGGTAGGCCCGAAGGCTGATCACCTAGATGGTTAGTGGCTTGGAGGGTGAAGAATGCGCAATCAGTCTGATGAAACTTGGGCTTTTTCCCAGGAATGCAGCCGACCTCGTCGTTAACTAGTAGAGGCTGAAGAAGTACTGCATAGCTTCACCTACGTCGTACCAGGAGCCCTGTTCCCAGCCTGAAAAATGCTTCAAAACGCGTCGTTGTCTGTTGCTATGCAAACCATGTGCCCGCACGTCTGTCAGAGCTTAGGTCCCCATCAACGAGGTAACTGGCCTGTGGAGAAGCCAAAAGACTGTTATCCAGGCTAATTCGGACGATTAAATCAGGAGGAAACCGTAGCGGGAATGCCACTATTTGTTCTCTGTGTTGATCCCGGGCGTTCAGTGACTCTCTGAGATCCGCTCTATATATTCGCGACGTCTGTCAATAACCTGGATCTAGAAAAGTCCCGTCTATAATGCAGTCAGCACCTGTGAATTATAAGCTCAGTAATTGAACGATTCGGCTTCAAAAATACCTACTAGCGAATGTATTACCACTAATGTGCTGAATTATCAGAAGAATATTGAGAAACTGAATGCAGTAAAACGTCGATGGTTAATCCACCAAATTTGCGAGTTCCGAGACCACTGATCTACGTGAATACAAGCAGGTACAACGAGCCACTTAATGGTGGAGCTTTAAGGCGCAAGTGAAACCAAGGTACACGTAAACGAAGACCCAGCAATGGAAATTGAGAAACAAAAACATGATAACGACCTTCGACAAGTGATCGATATCAAGATCTATCAGAACATCAGGACTAACCTTCGTGTGTCGCGATTATGATAAATAATATCTTCATGGTCGCATTAATATGTACCTTTTTTATTATTTTGGGTTTTTACCCACTTCTGTTTCAGCCAAGCTATCCATTTTGTAGCATTGTGCTCCGTGACTCGCGAGCTTGACATGCTTCTCTGTGCACTCTATTTTCCAGGGTCGGCACTAATATGCGAGGGTCGGCGCTCTGAGTCTTTGTTTTTCATTGTCGATCGGTTTCCAAAAGCGAATTCTGACTGGGTATCATTTTGCTGGATCAGTTTCAACACATGGGGGAAAGTTGTTGTTCTGCACACAATCGGAATGGTCATTTCAGTGTTTACAAGAAGAGCTCGCAATTTTCGTCAAGATGTCGAATGTAGGGAGAAGGATCAACGAGGTTGGAATAGAAAGGAATGGGGAGTGCGACCACAGACTTTCTATATAAAACAGTTGGCAATCATTTGAAACATGCGGCTACTTCAACGAGAGTAAAGGATTGTCGCGTGCGTAACCCGAACGGTCGCGTCAGCATTCGCAAGAGCTCACCGTCGCTATTGAGAAGAATCCGAATGTAAGTGGAAAAACGATCCATGCGTAGAGAGTGAATTAGGACAAACAATATGGTCAGCCGCCTTCTTTCAAATACACGAAGGTCGTCAAACCCTAAACGCAGGCAGCTTCCTTAGCACCCTGACATTATACAGTCATTGTTTTGTGGAAAATTTCTTTAGAGTGCAAATGCCCTGTGCCGTCTGCTTGATCGCGTATTTTGTGATCGTCCTGTTTTTTCGAATCAGTGTTCATGCGGTCGCAAGGCAGCAAATGTAAGGATGTATGCCTGCACGTGGGGAGCGCATTTCCTTTCGTACCCGCGAAAAACAAATTGGTATGGAGTGTAAGATGTAGGCCAGCCGACCCTTCTTTGAATGCCCGTGACTTCGCAGACCAACCTCCGGGCAACGTGAACGCATCAGGGAACAGCGTTCTTCTGAAGTAGGGGTTCGAACAACAGTTCTGAAAAGAGGAACAAGATGAACAAGCATGAGCCGAAGGCACGGTAATCCATGCACATGATTTACACAAACGTAACCAAAAACGGCACCGTCAACACAGCAGCAAGCCCCGTTACACTAGAGTCGGTTTCCTTTCATACAAAATACTGGGAAAACTGGTATAAGGCGGGTGTTACGGCAAGTTTCGGTAAAATGGCACAAGTGAAAATCCCAAATCAAAATTGTGAAAATGCACACTTCACGGATCCTAACATTATCGCACCTAGTTGGTGTTTAAATGGTCCACCACAAGTAAATCCTTTTCGTACGGTGAATCAGCATGGCGGTGAACAACGGGGACGTTTTCTGAAGAATATTTAAAGTGGGGTATCAGAACTTCCGGGAGTACCAGGAGGATCTCAACAGATTTCAACAGAAAACGTGCAGCAGTTTCTTCATCAATAGTTCGCAAACGGCAGCAAGTGTCAAGAAACAGGGAAACATATTTGCCGCCAGGCTGCTCGTACCGGAGTGTCGTGTATAAATGTGTACACTGTACTCGTCGGAGGGTAGCTGCCAAACGGTAATATATTAGTACAATTTTTATGACATTAACTTTTGGATTCGCCGATTACGGCTGCAAGGCCTCTTGGGTAGTTCATTGTCGTAGTGGGCCATATCGCATAGAGACGGCCAAATTGAAACATTCGCACAACTTCCAACTTGGACGGCCTAGCATGGATCCCAGAAATGGACGTTTGTCGATGGCAGATGAACGGCATGTGACTGAGATGATGCAGAACTTTAAAGGCACTCGTGAAATGAAGTTCTACGTTAAAAGTAAGCTAGGGATTAAAATGCATGCAGACGACTAACGCAATATACGTGAAAAGTAGTGTAAGGCTGTCTCCCTGAGCCAGCTGGTTAAAGTTCGCGATCTGCTGAAACCAGGAGAACAGTATTGCTTGCTGTTAGGGGAGACGTATTTACGGTTCGCATTCTTTGTTCGGAAAGGTTCGTTCCAGCTGTGTCCTAAATTTACCGACGTCATTTTGGCGGATGCCACTCACCAGTTAAACTACGAGGGCTTCATACTGTGGCACGCCATGTTGGTAGATGTAACTGGCGTAGATGTGACGTTTTTTACGCACTGATGCTTAATGAAACGACGGCCAGATACCGATTGGTTTTACAACGTATGCTGATAAGGTTGCCCCGCACGACAGCAGTGCAAACCTTCATCGGTGATCTTTCGCCGCATAGTGGCGAGCAATTCGCGAAGTTCACCCTAGGTGTGCCACTGTATTTCGCCATTTTTACTCAATGAATGATGTGTCCCTGCGTTGTCGTCACTTGGTAGGCTTGGACACCTAGCAAAGAAACCGCGTATACCAATGGACACGTAACATGGTATACACTGAGGAGGTTTCACTGTCTAATAGGTCACTGCCGGCTATCAAGTCTGTAAGCCAGCAAGCTTTCGATTACCTGTGTAAGACATGGCTTCTCTGTAAATCTTGTTGGGCCTCTCATTTGCTAACAGGGGCCGTTCTCTTCGATCCGAAGGGCTCTGCTAACTGGGACTTTGGCCCCCGCAAGTTCAACCTTGTCAGATTGGCCAAAGGGGAGCAGCCAGACAAAAAGCATATGCGTTCGTTGTGCGTGTTGACTGTGTGTTGTGGCTTCGTTGGGCGTGGTGTTTGTTTCGGCTTGAACTGACTCCATGTCTGTCCGCTACGACCGTGTGTCTGGTGTTACTGTCCCTGTGAGTGGGTGCTGGATCTGTTTTGATATGGCTGTCGATCCTCTCTTTGATGCACGACGCTGAATGTAGCACAGATCATAGGCTGGTCAGGACCAAATTGTTTATCCATGTTTTGGTATTGATATGTTCGCCGAGCTTGGCATTTAGGTTGCAAACGTTTCATCACCAGGCAAGGTGACATCATCAGTGCGTAAGTGTTTCAGCGTATATTTTTAATGTACGTAAGCTTATTTATTGTAGATCTTCCGGACAACGACAGAAGCTGAATATTAGACGGTTAGAAAACTGGGAGACGAAGGCTGTCTTTCAAAGTGCAGTCGTCGCTTGCCTGCACAATGCTCCTGTTCCACTACCCCTGAGGGCATGTGGGAAAAACTCAAGAAACAGGTTAGGGCGGCAGCTACCGAAACGATCGGTGTGGAGCGGACGATACGCGCAGACTGGTTGGATGACAACATGGTTATCTTCAGGTTGGTACAAGAGAAGGATGCCGCTTTCACCACATCTACAATGGACACGGGCACTGGAGCGAAGAAGGCTACGTTCCGGAGTATCCGCCGTCAACTGGCCGAGCGTGTTCGCGGAATCAAGGACAATTGATGGGGGAAGCAGGGCGAGCGCATGAGGGGTTTCGCAGACCGTCGGCGGCACAAAAAGTTCTACGCTTCATTTAGGGCTATCTTCGGTCCATACATCCAGTCCACTAAAGCATTGGTAGATATGGAAACCGGCTGTGCCTGCACTCAGTCGGAAGATATCGTGAAGGTATGGCACAAACAATTCGGCAGCCTGCTAAATCGCCCTGCTACGATTGATTGGGCGGCTGTTAACAGTTCGCCGCAACAGGACGTCAAATCTTCGCTTGCTCTCGCCCCAGACTTGCTGGAGTTGCAGAGGGCGATCGGTGAACTGCGCAACGGGCAAGCTGCAGGCGAGGACGGACTCCCAGATGATATCCTGAAGAATGGCAGACCGGCGTTGGAATGCTCCTCGCTTCAGCTGGTTCACTCCATCTGGGAGCACGAGGTGATGTCGCAAGACTTGAAGGACGTCATTATCGTACCCTTGTTCAAAGGGAAGGGTAGCAAGCAGTGTGCCGACAGCTACCGGGGTATCAGCCTTCTAAACTATGCAGGCGAGGTGCTCGCCGGAATCCTCCCAAATCGATTGAATGCAAACGTTCTGGAAGTTAATGTTCCGGAAGAGAAGTGTGGATTCCGGTCGAGTCGGAGTACGATTGACCTGGTGTTTGCTGTTCGACAGCTTCAGGAGAAGTGCCGGGAACGGAATCAGTCCTTGTATGCCCTGTTCGTGGACTTCACCAAGGCGATCGATTCCGTGAGCCACGAGGCGCTGTAGACGGTGCTTGGTGAGTTTGGATGTCCATGTAAGTTCGTCGATATGGTTAGATTGTTGCATGTGGGCATGAAGGCGAAGATTCAATCGTGTGGATCGACCTCTGATGATTTTGACATCGTCACTGGCGTGAAGCAGGGTTGTGTTCTAGCCCCAGCCCTATTTAGCTTATACCCAACTGCCATGTTAACAGTTACTTTTCAGGACTGTGGAGAGGATGACGGTAGTTTCGTTTGGCATAGGTGCGTAAAAAAGCGTTACCCCAAATCCAGTTACGTCTATCAACATAGCATGTCACTATAAAGTCACCGTAATTTAACAGACGAGTTGCATCTCCCAGAATGACAACTTTATACCTGGGACACAATTGGAATGTACCTTTTAGTACAAACATGACGAACCTCAACACTTTCTCCCACATTAGAAACTTATAGCGACTCTCCACTTCCAGTAAATCTCATAACTTCATAATTTCTTTGCGATCACCTAATTTGCCATGCCTCGTGCATGGGTTAGATAAATCGTGCCGACGCATTCTAATCCCAAACTTCCTGTTCACACACGTCCCCATTTCACGAGCACGCTTAAAAAGGCTCAACACATCGCATACATGCAGTTCATCATCAACAGCCAAACGTGTATTTCTAGGATGAATATTCGGCTTATCAAACTGAAATTCATGTGAGTGCACCGGGTTTGCCTTCTCGATTTGATATCCATCGGTGCGATAATGGATGACACAGGAGGATTGATATCTGTAGCCTGCAAAACTACAATTTATCGTAGCAATCGACTAAATGAACATTACCGTTAGGAGGGCTTCGTTCGCCGTGTACAGTGTACGCATTTGTACACCACACTTCCATACGGTCAGCCTGGCGGCAGGTCTAATCCTCTATGCTTCCTAGCACTTGCAGCTGTCTGCGAAGTGTTAATGAAGAAGCTTGTACAGGTTTATCGTTGAAATCTGCGCACGTTTTGAACATACTCCTCAAACTTCCGGTACTTCAACTTGAATATCCTTCCAAACGTGCTCTCATCGTTCACCGCCATGCCGTTTCAACGTACGGAAGTGATTTACCAATAATGGACAATTTTAACACTACGTTACGTCCGATGTTATGATATGTGATCTTTTTCATATCTGACTTGAGAATATCACTTGTACCATTCTAACAAAACTTTAGGACAATTTATTCCATCGGAGGTTTCCAGTTTTTCGTGTGCAAAAGGAAACATACTTCCCTGCACGTGTTGATGTATGCATATCCGTCTAAAACAAATAGCTACGGTAATGGCAAGCCGAAGTGGACGAAACGTTAGAGTTTGCCTAAGCTTCACTTGCAAAAAGTTGGTCAGAACCAACTGAAAACATCCAGGAGTAAGATTCACGCAATTGTGGATGTCATTTCTTTATGTTTCTCACACCCTTGCTGTCCCTACCAAACTGGGTTTTCTCTCTCACCTGCCCACTCACTTCATTCAGCCACTGGGTTTTAGGGACAAATCCCATATACGGATACACGGCATTCACTTCAGACTGTAATCCTATACTGTCCGGATGGCAACACCGGCTGGTGAGTGCCCTCTGACCACCTTGCGAGTGTTTTCACTGAACACTTGAAAGACGCTCAAAAAGGCTTACTTCGTTAAGAACGCTTGTGGGTTTCCTTCGCGAATGCCCTCATTTACGAACGGGTATTATTTTTGTGCGGGATCCCAAGGAACTCACACACTCACACAGCGTAACCAATAAATTGATCTTATCAAGAGAAAAACCGTTTTAAACAATAAACATTTGATGGATACTCATGAACTATACACAGCTGATGACTATCCACTCGGCAGATGGTTCATCGCTTAGACTTTTCTATGTAACCACTGCTCTTCGCGTTTTGTATCCAATTCTAGAGACTTTCTGATATCCGCCTGACAGTCAGAATTCAAATAAGAGTGGAATATCTCAGTTAGTATTGGAAACAGGGCGTCACTTCAGTAAAATCAAAAAGAATATTTCACTTATTAACACAATCGAACGCTTACCTGTTTGTGCCAACTGGGTGACCACCAAAATGCAGTGTGAACTTGTACACATTTCGACCAATTATACTTCTCAGAACCCAACTAAAAGTGAAACATCTCAGTTAGTATTGCAGATACTACAAAGTGCTACGTTAGGAAGATCATACGCTCTGACGATACAGTCGTTAATGGAACACAAACCCCCCGTCCGGAATTTTTCACACAGTACGCCAGCACATCTCAAGCTGCAAATAGCCAGTCATTTTGAAGACGCGTTCACGAAATAATAGTCGCATGCTGTGACTGAACAAAACTAACCGGTGGCCGTTTTGGTTTAACTATGAAGTCTAAGTCCTGCACATTTTCCTGTCCTGGAATTTACAAATATTGAGGCCGTCTATAGTAGACGGACGATACTGAGATCTTAGTTTGCTGCTAAGTTTCTGACTATTCCTCTTTTATTGGCAAATCTCGTGTCTGTAGTATTATCTAATTACCTTTTATTTTGTAACGCCCTTAATTATTCCTGATGATCGCACACACGTCAGCGTGCTTCTCATGAGAAGCACATATGATCGTGTATGCGTTGAGAAACGTACACCATTACTGTTGCTATATGGGTACCAATATAACAAGAATGGTGGTGTATACTTCTCACAACCTTGCACATGACCGATCGGGATGAGAGTGGTGCTCATTACGAGAGAAGTAATTATTTGCGTATGAATGTTCAAAGATGGTGCGTTTTAGCGGATGCTCCGTTACCTTGCGTGGTCTACTTTGAGACCGACCGGCCGATAACTGGCAGGAGAATGATGATGGTCTGCCTAAAATGTAGGCTGACTATGGCGTCTTTTCATGTCTTGGGAAAGGTGCCGGTCCGGAATGTCTACAGAACATGTTTTGGAGGGGCGCTTACGAACTATAAAATTCAGGTTGACTGTAACCGGCAGCCCGTAAATATCTCTGTAACGTTGGGGCCAAGACACATTTCAGCCTTCTGAAGTTTTCTTAGTTTTGTGACGTGTTTCGGTTCGTGAAACCGCCGAGTTCTGTTCCAGGAAGCATTTATGCTTCACTCTTTTGAAAGCGTAAGCTAGAAATGTGCGATATTTCAGTGATTTAGCGATCAGTGGGGAAAAAATGGATGTTTGTTTTTCACGCTACTTCGGAGTAATAATGGAGCATATGATGGAAATCAATGTTATCGTCGTTGTAAGGGGAGATTATATTTAAATTTAAGTGTAATTAAGAAGAAAACGTGAGTACAATTTCGGCGACTGATTCGCCGTTTGACCAGCAGGACAGAATCTTTGTAAAGTTTTCAATGAAAGATACACTGGTGAGCACACTGCAACCCACGAACGTGTGCGAAGACTGAGCAAATCTGCAGCATTCTTCAGTTGTAGTCGGCATGCCTGGCAATTCGCTGCTAACACCGTTATACAATTTCATGGCGTGTGGAAAAGACAAAATTGTCAATGAAGGAGATCGAGGAGCACTGCCAACTAGAAAGCTCACAAACTTACCGTGCGACTATCCTAAATTACCAGTGAAAGAAAACAGTACCCTGTGCTGAAACACTTACTGCCACTCCATCCATTTGTTTCGGATCACGAGACATCTTGTCCATCACAAACGTCTTCAGCGGGATGTGTTGTCCAA
>QNGE01006273.1:0-26714 GCA_008508345.1 Paragonimus westermani | reverse complement strand
GCTTTGCAAGATGGTCATAACAGTTCGTATGTTCGCGTCAGTTCCTAACACACAGAAGAGGTGAAAGTCAAAAAATATTCAAGCGAATCAAGCTTGTGCATCAGGTCAATGTATACACTGATCTGTCATTGGTCAAAACCATGGCAGACGGAGGTTCAAGGTCAACAGCTTTTGCAGACAGGACCGGCTTGCTACGCGTGACTAGCAGCGCTTCGAGTGACTTAAGAATGACAGACTTGTGATTACGCATCAACACGCGGAAAACGTTTGTCGGGTCGACCACATGGCCAGCCTCTAGCAGGTGTCTGGCGATCGATGAAGCTGGCTTGCGTTGCTTGGTAGGGTCGCGTCGGGTCACACCACACCTCGAGTCCTTGATATCTGTGACCTTCCACTGGCTTGTGACATAAAGCTTCATGTGCCACGTAACATCTTGAAGCCTTTGCTATTAATATGTACTGAAAATATTAAATTTTAGTTTCAAAACGTGGGATTCAAACAACTAGACGGGGTTGCAATGGGTAGCCCTTTATGACTGATTCTTGCCAAATTTTCCATGTCTTTGTTTGAGCTCAGCCTCGCGAATAATTTGCATGACATCCCGCTTCATCGACGATATATCGACGACATAATATTATTCGCACCAGACAAGGAGACCATAGGAAAACTATTGGATTTATTGATCTCATCGTACCGAAATCCAACGTTATCGTCCGAGTTTGAGAAGGAAGACACTCGCCTTTCTGGACAATAGCATCAAGCGACGGAATGACGGTACAATGTGTCGATCGGTACATCGCAAGTCTACCTGGGGAGGACAATATTTGAATTCCAACAGTTTCTCACCCACACAACACAAACGCTAGTTGGTTCGTCGTCTATTTAACAGAGCGTGAACTATATGTGACAGTTATACACCAGATACCGAGCTGAAATTTATTCATGACACCTTGGTCTCCAACGGTTATCCACTGGGTTCCATTGCCTTTCACAGTAAGCCGAAATTAATAAACCCACAAGAAACGGCTGTCCCGAAGAAACCGGTGTACATGCAGTTACCGTACAAAGGAGATAGAAATATGTCGTTTCTAACGCGACGACTGATGCAGGCCATCCAANATAACAGCGGTAAAAATCAAAAAATATTTAAGCAAATTAAGTTCATACATCAGGTCTATGTATACACCAGTCTGTCATTGGTCAAAACCATGGCATCTACCAGTTCACCTGCAGCTGCGGTGACGTTTACGTTGGCAGAACTGATGGATCCCTGCGCCTCAGAATGAATGAACACGTGCCCAAAGATATCGAGGACTTGATATGTGGTGTGACCCGACGCGGCCTTACCAAACAACGCAAGCTGGCTTCTTCGGTCGCCAGACACCTGCTAGAGACCGGCATGTGGTAGACCCGACAAACGCTTTCCGCGTGTTGATGCGTCATCACGAGCCTGTCATTCTTACGCCACTCGAGGAGCTGTTAGTCACGCTTAGCAAGTCGGTACTCTGTGTGCAAAAGCTGTTGACCTTGAACCTCCGTCTGCCACGGTTTTGACCAGTAACAGACTAGTGTATGCATTGACTTGATGCATGAACTTAATTCGCTTAAATATTTTTTTTATTTTCACCGCTGTTATGTGTTAGCAACTGACGAGAACATACGAAATGGCATTGCCATCTAGCAAAAACCGGTCTTCCGATGTCACTGTTCAAATTCGTAACTGGGGAAGGATGTTTACTTCTTCGTTTTTGTCGAGGTTATGCATAAGTTATTTTTAAGCTGGTTCTATCACGGCTATCGCGAACATCCAACGTTGAATATAATAAAATGTCCGTTTGATTGACCAACCAGCCGGTCTCTCGAAACAACCGAACTTGGAATTCGCATTGTTATCGCGTAACAGCAAAATGATTGGAACGATCATTAAAATTTTACTATAATGTATTTCGATGTCCCACTTTTCCAGGTGCGTACTTGAAGTAGTTCCTTTTTCCATTAATGGACACTGCCGAAGCTCGTTCTTTTTGCATTCCCAGCTTTCGTGTGCATCCGAATAACTCGTTGGTTTCAAACGTATTTTATTCCGACCTATACTGTTACCTTGGTGAGGTGGTCGGGCTTGTGTACTGGTTTGATCCGGCGGGCTATGCTGATTAGGACTCTGGTCCTTCTCGGTGCAACCTTGTCAGACGAAAAGCAGTTACACTCATAGGATTGTATGTCGCACTACTGACTGCGTAGGAGTGCTTAGGTAGTGAGGTACAATCCCATGGGCATACAGCAGAACTATTTATGTAGTTGCGGGACTGCTGTCTTCCGTATCAGGAAGAAGGGGGTTAGAAAAGGTGCCCTCAAACAAAGAGCACTCCGATCGTCCAACGGTTGACCGTGACCGCGGTCGAGAAACATCAAATATCTCTCCAAAGCCCGATGTAGCTTCGAGTACATCGGCTGCGCGCAGCAGTGTTCAGAATCAGACATTTTTGTTTTATACGCTGCGCCCTCGGTCTAGGCAAGCCCCTCACTGCCAAGTGAGTCAGACTGTTGAGTCATTGGCTCCGGATAGGGTCCCCCAAGAAAACCCTATATCCTGTTGTCTCGCAGGTGAGACTTTTGAGCCAGAGGCTCCGGGTGGGGTCCCTCAAGTCATTCTGTTTCCGCGACATGGACGACCGGGAAGTATCAGAAGTTATCGCTCTCTCGACAGTGACATTACCAACCGATCACGACTTTCTCCTACTGTTTTACCCCTTATTTCTTTTGCCTTCCATGTGCCTTCGGGCGATAATTGTTTTCCGAGGTCAAGGCAACTGGTAAACATGGGCGCCTTCAATGTCCGCACTCCCCGGTAAATCGGTCAGCAAGCTGCCCTGGCAAGTACTCTCTCAAGTCTGGAGCTTGATGTGTGTTGTGTATCGGAGACGCGGGTCTACGACTCTAGCACAGTTATCCATTTGAGCTCACCTGTAGATAACTGTCGATCCAAACGCTTCTGTCTCAGGGTTTCTGATGACGCCGAAGCTGAATCTCGCGGTCGAGCTGGAGTGGGAATCGCACTGAGTTCCCGAGTAGAGCAATGTTTGCTCGATTGGATCCCAGTGAACTGTCGCTTGTGCGCTGTCAGACTCGAAACATCGNATGATGATGATGATGATGATGATGATGATGATGATGATAATGATGAGAGTGCAGACTACATTCGATCCATTAAGTTTTTCAGTGCCTTGGATCATGCTTTACTTAGTCGGCTACCGCACTGCCGTCCTGACCTGAAAATTCGGTGAAATTGGCGGATAACTCTAACCGAAGTGGTTTCACAGAATTAACGGACGATTTGGCAGATACAGACAACTGCGTGTGACGCAAATTCAATTCTCAGATCCGCTATAGCGGAACAAGAGAGGCGATCGAGGTAACCATTGGAAGATTCACTGGAAGGTCGCAAAGTAACCATGGAAACGATGAAAACCCCTATGCTAGGAAAAAACGGATAATCAGAGAAACCTAACGAGCACCTGGTGTGAAAATAAGCTAAGGAGGTCAAAGACGCCCGATAAAAACCGAAGTTCAAGTCAAAAGGTTTGCTGTATGCTTCTCTGGAGGCAATAATTGGTAACTTAACCAGCTACAACATATACCAGTTTGCTTGATAGAATACCAGCTTTGGATCCACTCATACCACCCCTATCTATGAAAGATAGTCGGTGTGAGGACGAAGTAACGACTTTACAACGTTTCGATAATCCCGGTGTCAGATCCCAACAAAAAATCGTCAAAACGCAACAACTGACCACTAAGAGCTGAGATTAGTCGCGCCCGCTGAAAATGACCTGAAATGATCACTTCATCCACTCAATTACAGGTAGAGATCGCAGATAAATCGGACACTTTTACGTTAGTTAATGGTAATGGCTCACAGGGAAACGGTACAAATTGATCGCCCGACAAGAGTGTCTTGATCACTACGCTTGGCCACTCCTTGAATTTTTATTGCCCTCACGCAAACCCTTCTAGAATAGGCTGGTTGGATGTAATCTTTTGTGATAATAAAACCATATTTAATTGGTCATCGGATTTCTGAGTTGTACCCAACCTTTCATTGTGCTGGCTAACACTAGTTAACATAATGGATGTATATCATGAGGTTTTCGAACCAGACATGATAAATCGGGAGACCTCACCACCATGCGTCTGATAATTGATGACAGGGGCGCAAAAGTATCTCAAGTCATAAACCATCGCAAACAGAGACTTCAGAAAACAATAAAGCATGTGATACAAGCAATTTTAAACAATTCGGTAAAAATTCAGTTGTTATTGAAAATGTTTAGAGAGAATATGCAAGTCAGATAAGTAATCAATACATCACATTCGTGAATTTCACAAAATTAGTTACCGAAGTTGGAGCACGGCCGATTAAAAATATACCAAGGGGTCAGTGTGAGTTTTGTTGCGTTGAATCGAATGCAGCTCTAGTTCACCACCATGACATGGCAACTTTTCATAAATTCGAGTGTGAATATACTCATTAGGCAGCTTCACCTAAAAGCAAGGTAGATACAATGGCTACACATAATATACAGCTTACTTTCGCAAAGTAGTTAGTACCCGCGACAACTTGTGTGGAAACTTCAACCACTTCAAGCGAAGTAGGCGAAGAGCCGAGATGAGCAGGCAAGGCTTTCTTCAACTAGTGGGTGGGGAACGTGATGGAATCAAGTAGTGAAACAACTTACAACCGTTTCTAACTTCTGCTTCTCCTCTGCTGAGGGAGCCCGAGCCTGACCAATGCCACCACATTTCATCATGATGAATAACAGACGATAAGATTTGCACCTAAAACTGAATGAAAACAACTTGGTAACAGAAAAGCGTAGACAGGATCCCGCGGGGATACAAGTGTTACGTAACGCTTCAGATAATAATGTTATACCACACTGAACGATGTGCGAGGCAGCAGGAACTCCGTCGGAGCATAAGATTCAACCAACGTAGGCTATGTAATTCTACTGCATCAGTTATCGGTCATAAAATTGGAGACGCGTTGCGCGCATAACCAACTCATTTGATACAGGTTACTTGACGAAGATAACGCTGTTAGAATAGTGAGGGCCGAATTGCGATATTGAGCACGCTGCTGATTCGCAGGGTGCGGATGTCCATTGCAACACATGGGGAGAGGACTTGTGTCTCATAGACACCTTGCCCCCAATAACGTTGTAGTGGCCTGAAGATACCCCCGGTATGTCTACTGTACGATGTGTAAAATCCTTCCTAAAATCTTAGATCACATTGTACATAGGACCTTAATGACCTTTGCTTGCCGTCTGCCTGATGCATGAGATCGCGTTTGTTTGTTTGCATGCTTGTTGGCGTATGCGCGCCAAGCGTGACACACACTTTTCCGGCTTGCTCGCGCGCTCGACGGTCGGATCCTTAGCCTCCCTAGCTAGTTCGCGTATCGATGTCGTCTAGCGCTGATCGAGACCATTTGTAATTATCGCAATATATATTTTTGGTCTCTGCAGCTACCTGTATTTTCATTTCACGTCTGGTATTTCTGCGTACACCTGAGGAAACGTTAATTTAGTGCATATACGCACTAAAACATAAACTGATGAGATGGCATTGCCCAAATAGATGTAGGGACTAAAGGTTTTGAGCAGCCTACTCGCAATAACAAACAGAAACATGGCCAGTTCAAAAGTGTACTGGCATTACACTTTGAAGGTGCAAAGTTCACACCACAGACTAGTCACATTATTTAAGCTGCTCAACACGATCCCCATAGTTTCTGCAAAAAAATCAATTAGAACAATGTCACCTGCATACTCCATTTTCGTCAGTATGCTAACCGATAAAAGCTCCACCTTAGGACCACCAGAAACCCTGGGTTTCTCCAGAATATCGCCCACCATGTGATTGAGAAAGAGGGGGAAATCGAACTTCACTTAAAGCGCGAAAAGCTCGAAAGAATTCTCTGTAGCTCGCCAGCCAGGAGATTATTAAACATCTCGAAGGGTATAAGCCCCAGTTACTAATGATAATCATAAACAGAAAATGCGCATGCAACACACAGAGCGAGCATGATGTTTAAAAGTAACAAAATTCACTGGAACTCCTCCGCAATTGCGGTGGCCCCAAAGGAGGCTCCGGTGTTTGTCACAAAGTGAAGATATAATCAACACTAGCCGGTTTCGAACCTACCTGTTTTCCCCATAATTGGTTCTCCTAGCAAGTTAGAACCCGCTGCATAATGAAATTCATAAGTAGCGTGGGTGTGGCAGATTCCGTGGTTGTTACCTGCTTTTCTGTCATCTGTTTTGAAGATAGGAGGGAATGCTGACAAGTTCCAAATAAGACGCACCTTTTTAGTTCTCCAAAGAAACTGAACACGTGTGATTGGTCCACACCATTCATGGAAACAACGGGAGAAGGGGGGTCCAAAAATGGAGCTTCAATGTTTCAATAATTTAAGTTCCATAATCATTCCGGTTGCCGACGGAGGGTGGTCAGTGATGACACAACCAAATATACTACCTCCAACGTCCACAGCTGAATAAGCCTCACAAGAATTGAACTGTCCTCAAAGTGGTCGTCCCAGCTGTCAAGCCGGGACAAGCCAAAAATTCGTGAACCATCATTTGAGATACAACCTAACTCTTCGTCGACAATCACTACGGACATGAATCGAAGAAAACATCACCCAGTTATTCCAAAACAAGAGTAGTTTCTCCATCCCTTTGGCTTGTTCAGTCAAGCAATCCTTGCGGTCCTTAAGCAAACTTCACGTCAGTAATAAAAGGATTCAGAACTATAAGGATCAGTCAACGTTTATTCATAAACCCCGTGGAGTCAGCAGAAACAAACCATCACATTTGCAGTGCTTCTTTGGAACGGATCTGTTCGCAACAGGCTTGCATAACTATTGAGTCTTTCGTTTGGTTTTGGATCACACCATTGTTGTGACCTGCACAGTTCGACTGTTAGTAGTATTTGACAAGTGTTCCGTACAGCCTCATCGCTCTAACTGACCGTTCGAAATTTGCTGCGGGACGGTCTCTAAACGGATGGTAAAACAAAGTGGGCGTGAACCATGACATGGTCCAAATCAAAACAGTTGCCTCAAAATGGACGATAAGGTATACAAGAGTGACACAATAAGCAGCTGAAAGCGATACAGTTATTTTATGTTTATGAAGCATTGTTATCCCTTGTGCTGAAGTAGGGAACTCGACATACACCGCCCACGAGATGCAGATAATTTCAATGCATGATCACAACTGCCAACGCGTCGATTCACGACACCGAACAGTCATTTCTCTGCCGAAGCAAGACAAACCTGTGTGTTCAAATCGCCGGCAACCACAAATTCAAGGTGTTCAATTTGTTTCAGATCAAACAGGGCATTGCGATAAGTGATCCTGACAGTATCTGAACCACCACAGACAGCAATAAGAGCAATATTTACTAGTTGACTCAGCTGGAGGATACTGGCCGCCTCTGAGCATGCAGAATGGGCAGAGACTCATATCCGATAGCCTAAATTCGTAAGGCTTAGTCTGAAGGCTCCGAATACTCCGGACGAAAGGTTGTTACAATCTCTCAAGAAACAACATATCACTTCTTTTAAAAGGCAACCAAATCACAGGCGCATCACTGAGGTGCTCCACCTCAATTAGGATTAGTTGGAAAGACATGTCAGCAAGACAACGGGTAGTATTCGACGATTAGCAAGTGAGTACAACTCTGCAAATTCTCACATTAACATCAGGCTTGTTCATACGATGTTTTGTAAGATGAATGGGTTTTGTGAGAAGCACATAGCACGTCGAGTTTTAGTGCCACTGGTAAGGAAAAACAAGAGAAAGGAAGTAAACAGGCAGTTTACAAGGATGAAGAAACCCGACCAAGAATGCAATCTTAAGGTGCACAGCTGTAGCTCGTCCAGCAACTCGAAAACGAAGTTTATGCGCAGTCGGCGTCAAGTTTGACAGTCAAAGTGGAAACCAGTTACACTCATTAAACGCTCAAGGAGGTGCGCAGTTTAACACGTGTCATTTCTACTTCCAACCTGCGGGCGCACACAGAAGACGGCATTCATTTTCAGACTACGCAATCCCAGTGGTCCAAGTACAGGGAAGCGTGTGCATAGGAGTCACAACTAGATTGCGCTTAGCCATCTCTGGGTCCATTCATGCACTCCATATCTAGTGTAGACTTGAAAGAATAAAAGCAACAGGTGTGTAAACGAAGGCCTCGACGATCTAGTTGGCCAAGGCTGGTTAGTCAGATGGCAGGCCAGTGCATATTTCTTTGATAACAAATCGAGAATCCAAAGTCAATGCAGCGAAAAGCCGCTTGATACAACAAGGTTTATATTGTCCGATTCGCATGCATCCACGCCACTCGTGCGCTCACGTTTAGCAACCGGAATTACAGTCCACAACGCAGCTATGTTTCTATTCAAACGTCGTATCCAGTTTTGCTTGGTTCCGTGCGTTTAGCTGAAGTCATTTGTCATGGATTCTCGCCTGCTATTTCCCGATTGTTGACCCATCCACTATGAACTTTGACCATAACAGCAGTGTTAAAATATTTCACTGTGAAAGAATAATCATGTCCTCCAATTTCGCCACCCGCGCAGCGAGGTCAAGGCTTGGACGAGATATTGAAAATATAAGGCAAGAATATGTACATATATATAGGGGTACACATAAGGGTATACATTAATGCTCCTAGTGCAGGACGAGGAGAAAAACGAAGTTGAACTGGGAAACTAAACGGGACCTCCAGCAAACAATGCACCAGTAAAGCTGACGAGAGAGAACATTTAGATACAGGATTCTGAAAAGGATGGCGGGTGAACTATCGCACGATATGAGTCGCTGATTAATACGAACGAGTTAACGTGCATGCTCCCAACGTAATAGCCCACTCAGTTGACGGTGTACAATAATTACGTTGAAGACCTACAAATATGAGAGATAAAACATCCCTCCCCAGTTACGAATTTGAACAGTGACATGAGAAGATCAGCTTTGCAAGATGGTCATAACAGTTCGTATGTTCGCGTCAGTTCCTAACACACAGAAGAGGTGAAAGTCAAAAAATATTCAAGCGAATCAAGCTTGTGCATCAGGTCAATGTATACACTGATCTGTCATTGGTCAAAACCATGGCAGACGGAGGTTCAAGGTCAACAGCTTTTGCAGACAGGACCGGCTTGCTACGCGTGACTAGCAGCGCTTCGAGTGACTTAAGAATGACAGACTTGTGATTACGCATCAACACGCGGAAAACGTTTGTCGGGTCGACCACATGGCCAGCCTCTAGCAGGTGTCTGGCGATCGATGAAGCTGGCTTGCGTTGCTTGGTAGGGTCGCGTCGGGTCACACCACACATTAAGTCCTCGATATACTTGAGCACGTATTCCTTCATTCTAAGGCGCAGGGATCGATCAGTTCTGCCAGTGTAACCGTCACCGCAGCTGCAGGTGAACTGGTTGATACAGTGTCCAGTGGACGGCTCTGACGTTCGTGTCTTGATGTGAGGAAGGGTGAGTGACTTGGTGCGACCGAGTAAGCGCAGTGTAGCTGCATTGTACGTCCTTTGGATGGCCTGCATCAGTCGTCGCGTTAGAAACGACATATTTCTATCTCCTTTGTACGGTAACTGCATGTACACCGGTTTCTTCGGGACAGCCGTTTCTTGTGGGTTTATTAATTTCGGCTTACTGTGAAAGGCAATGGAACCCAGTGGATAACCGTTGGAGACCAAGGTGTCATGAATAAATTTCAGCTCGGTATCTGGTGTATAACTGTCACATATAGTTCACGCTCTGTTAAATAGACGACGAACCAACTAGCGTTTGTGTTGTGTGGGTGAGAAACTGTTGGAATTCAAATATTGTCCTCCCCAGGTAGACTTGCGATGTACCGATCGACACATTGTACCGTCATTCCGTCGCTTGATGCTATTGTCCAGAAAGGCGAGTGTCTTCCTTCTCAAACTCGGACGATAACGTTGGATTTCGGTACGATGAGATCAATAAATCCAATAGTTTTCCTATGGTCTCCTTGTCTGGTGCGAATAATATTATGTCGTCGATATATCGTCGATGAAGCGGGATGTCATGCAAATTATTCGCGAGGCTGAGCTCAAACAAAGACATGGAAAATTTGGCAAGAATCAGTCATAAAGGGCTACCCATTGCAACCCCGTCTAGTTGTTTGAATCCCACGTTTTGAAACTAAAATTTAATATTTTCAGTACATATTAATAGCAAAGGCTTCAAGATGTTACGTGGCATATGAAGCTTTATGTCACAAGCCAGTGGAAGGTCACAGATATCAAGGACTCGAGGTGTGGTGTGACCCGACGCGACCCTACCAAGCAACGCAAGCCAGCTTCATCGATCGCCAGACACCTGCTAGAGGCTGGCCATGTGGTCGACCCGACAAACGTTTTCCGCGTGTTGATGCGTAATCACAAGTCTGTCATTCTTAAGTCACTCGAAGCGCTGCTAGTCACGCGTAGCAAGCCGGTCCTGTCTGCAAAAGCTGTTGACCTTGAACCTCCGTCTGCCATGGTTTTGACCAATGACAGATCAGTGTATACATTGACCTGATGCACAAGCTTGATTCGCTTGAATATTTTTTGACTTTCACCTCTTCTGTGTGTTAGGAACTGACGCGAACATACGAACTGTTATGACCATCTTGCAAAGCCGATCCTCTCATGTCACCGTTCAACTGCGTAACTGGGGAAGTATGTCTCATATTTCTGAAACGAAGACTCCAATCCCACATTACCAAGGGCCTGGACAAGCTTGTGAGCCTTCGTTGCAAGATTATCGTTGAAAATTGTGGGCTGGAATTTTTGCGTGGCTGTGATCGATCTGGTCCTTATCCTGAAACATTTTGGCCCTTGCTTCGCAAAGGCAACATTGAAGTTACCTTGTTCAACCTCAGAAGCCTGAATGAATCGCATTCCGAGTCCACTCGTGATATACTAACAAAATTGTTCGAAACCCAACTGAAGTATTTGCCACTGTTGTACACTCCATCAGGTGTTTCGCGCACCAAATTTTCAAACTTCTGTGGTCAAACTATCAAACGTGCTTGGGACCCCACCATGTCAAAACTACTAGGATTATTGTCCTCCACCACACTGAGTGACACACTTCCCGCCGATCCACATAAATTAGTTATAAATCTCTCCTTGAAATCTCTTTCGCACCCACAGTTGGAAGTACTCTCTCCTGGGCTTCAGTTTAAATGCCAGCATAAGATTATTGAGACTTCGCAAGTGCAAGCCCAATTCAAAAACCTATGTGATCAGTTGGAGTAATTGGCGCCCAAATCTGAAGAAAACCACGGTTGGTTCAAGGTTAGAATGGTGGATCTATCATATCATTTTCTCAATGCCCCCAGCCAACAAAAAATGTTCACTGCGGCGTGAACACTATCGAGCTCTCAAGGAACTAGTAGATTGGAAGAGTGGAATTATTTTAAAACCCAAAAAGGGTCCGGAGCTGCGGTGATGAACAAGCACCAAGATGTGCTCAGAATCTAGTGGAATTAGGGCGCGAAACTTAGTACTATGTATGAGTGAAGACCTACAAATCTGAGAGATAAAACATCCCTCCCCAGTTACGAATTTGAACAGTNCTGGACAAGCTTGTGAGCCTTCGTTGCAAGATTATCGTTGAAAATTGTGGGCTGGAATTTTTGCGTGGCTGTGATCGATCTGGTCCTTATCCTGAAACATTTTGGCCCTTGCTTCGCAAAGGCAACATTGAAGTTACCTTGTTCAACCTCAGAAGCCTGAATGAATCGCATTCCGAGTCCACTCGTGATATACTAACAAAATTGTTCGAAACCCAACTGAAGTATTTGCCACTGTTGTACACTCCATCAGGTGTTTCGCGCACCAAATTTTCAAACTTCTGTGGTCAAACTATCAAACGTGCTTGGGACCCCACCATGTCAAAACTACTAGGATTATTGTCCTCCACCACACTGAGTGACACACTTCCCGCCGATCCACATAAATTAGTTATAAATCTCTCCTTGAAATCTCTTTCGCACCCACAGTTGGAAGTACTCTCTCCTGGGCTTCAGTTTAAATGCCAGCATAAGATTATTGAGACTTCGCAAGTGCAAGCCCAATTCAAAAACCTATGTGATCAGTTGGAGTAATTGGCGCCCAAATCTGAAGAAAACCACGGTTGGTTCAAGGTTAGAATGGTGGATCTATCATATCATTTTCTCAATGCCCCCAGCCAACAAAAAATGTTCACTGCGGCGTGAACACTATCGAGCTCTCAAGGAACTAGTAGATTGGAAGAGTGGAATTATTTTAAAACCCAAAAAGGGTCCGGAGCTGCGGTGATGAACAAGCACCAAGATGTGCTCAGAATCTAGTGGAATTAGGGCGCGAAACTTAGTACTATGTATGAGTGAAGACCTACAAATCTGAGAGATAAAACATCCCTCCCCAGTTACGAATTTGAACAGTGACATGAGAAGATCAGCTTTGCAAGATGGTCATAACAGTTCGTATGTTCGCGTCAGTTCCTAACACACAGAAGAGGTGAAAGTCAAAAAATATTCAAGCGAATCAAGCTTGTGCATCAGGTCAATGTATACACTGATCTGTCATTGGTCAAAACCATGGCAGACGGAGGTTCAAGGTCAACAGCTTTTGCAGACAGGACCGGCTTGCTACGCGTGACTAGCAGCGCTTCGAGTGACTTAAGAATGACAGACTTGTGATTACGCATCAACACGCGGAAAACGTTTGTCGGGTCGACCACATGGCCAGCCTCTAGCAGGTGTCTGGCGATCGATGAAGCTGGCTTGCGTTGCTTGGTAGGGTCGCGTCGAGTCACACCACACCTCGAGTCCTTGATATCGGTGACCTTCCACCGGCTTGTAACATGTTGCATCATATCCCGCTGTGCCTGAGCACATACGGAGGCTGCTTTCCGTGTTGTCCTCACCTTCGTTAAATGACCTAGTAGCTTTGGCCGAAGCAATGCATGAACGTTTCCGTGGCACAGGGCAGCCAGCAGTATTTGGGCAAATAGTTGACTAGAACAGTCCGGCAAATCCATTGTTGGCCGCAAAGGACGCCGGAGTAGCAAGTCTGCGGAAAGCATTGCAATGCCGTGAACGCGATCCCTTGGAAACAAACGCCGAGATAGCTAAGTTGCGGCGTTAACTGGCTGAGCTTCGTGCCAGCATTCAATGTAATAGATCACCGTTCAAAAATCCTCCAACGCGCGCCCGATCACCGCACGGAATAAAAACTGGCAGTACTTGTTGTTAATATGAGACGTATGGCGAAAACCCTTGGTGATGCCGATCGCCATACAGCCGTCGTGCTAACAACCGTTTAAACTAGCAGGCCGGCGTGTTCTGGCGACGACAGCCACAGGCTAGTCAAACAGCAGTGGCTTTTAATTTCTGAGGGATTTAACCCCCGAAATGCATTTTTTAATTGACACAGAAGCGGAGGTTGATGTCATCCCGCATTGAGTAATGGATGCGCGTTCAGAATCCTGTACTACTCTCCGAACTACAAGTAGTACGCCCATTATAATCATCGGTCGTCAGCTGCTGAAATGAAACTCCGGTCTTGGACGCGATCTCCCGTGGGTTTTTCTTGTGGCCGATATTCCTTTGCTTATCGTTGGTATCGACTTCCTCCGACATTTCGATTTGCTGATCGACGCACGTCGATCGCGTCTGATCGATACCTGGACGAAACTAAGCGTTCGGGGCAAACCGTCGCACGCGGCTGTGATGAGTCCTATGTCAGCCAATCCCCTAGTTTGCGAGCCTAACGGGAAACTTTTATCCGAATTTCTCTAACTAATCCGCCTTGCTAACGAACTACCGGCAGCGACAAACGACGTCGCGCATCACATTTTCACACGAGGGCCGCCAGTTTGAAGTCGCCCACGCCGCTTTTCTCTCGATAAGCTCAACTCGGCATTATCCACCCATCCAAAATTCTGTGGGCTTCGCCATCGCACCTCGTACCTAAGTAGACTGATAACGACTGGCGGTCGAACGGCGACTATCAAGCGTTGAGCAACGCAACCACTCCTGATAGGTATCCAATTTCCCACATTTAGGACTTGACGGCAAACCTGTAAGGGAAACAGATATTCACAAAAATCGACCTAGCGCGCGCTTACAACCAGATTCCCGTAGCCCCCGAAGACGTCCCAAAGACAGCAGTCATAACACCGTTCGGACTTTTCGAATTCTTACGCATGTCGTTTGGTCTGGGCAACGCCACTCAGACTTTCCAACGTTTTATTCGCGACGTGTGTCATGGACTGCACGGCGTTTATCCGTACTTAGTTGTTACCTTGGCGGCTAGCTCATTGCAGGAGGAACATTGTGCACACTTGCGTTCATTATTCACTCGGTTGTCGCATCACGGGGTGACCATACACCCAGCTGAATGCTCTTTCGGAGCGTCCAGCGTAGCCTTCCTAGGTCACAGTATATCCGCGAGCGGGGTCGAACCTCTCCCCGACAGAGTACAGGAAATAGTGGACTACTCGGAACCCGCATCGTCCGATGGTTTAGTGATCTTTTACCGTCGTTTCATCCCTAACTCCGACCCACTCAGAATTAAGGCACGTTCAGTCCTATTTCAAACAGCCTCAAAAATGGCCTACATTAAATTAAAAATGGCGATTGCCAATATAGCATCGCTGTCGCAACATCAACCTTCTGCCACCTTGGTACTAAGCGTGGATGCATCAGACGTGGCTGTAGGGGCTGTTATGGAGCACCAACTCGGTGCCCACTGGTGCCCTCTAGCCTTTTCCTCTAAACAGTTGCAACCAACTGAGTCGCGGTATAGTAACAATAATAATGCTGTATTTCTCAGCACATCTGTGAGAAACACGCTCGGATAAGCGTGATCAATACACACGTTTTAACTTGAACCCCATACCGTACATATAATTGGTAATTGTACAATACACCAATCATGGAAATAGAGTAATCAAACGGACAAAATAATAGGGGATACTCTAACCTATGAAGGGGTAGTTGGCTCATATGCTTCTGAAAATAAAGTTCTCAAAATTTTTAGTATTCGTTGAAAAATGTTGAGTTGTTACATCAATTCTTGCTTCACAAGGTTAACGTTGGCCTTATGTTCAAGGCCGTGGAAGACAAAAAAATTCAGAATGAAGAAAATGAACAGCCGAAGAAGTTCGCCATCTGTTGATGCAGACGGCCCCGAAAAAGTATGTAGAAGCTTCTGAGGAGATGAAGGAAGATAGGTAGGTACTAATTTTTCCGGGGAAATGGACAATCTTCTGGGCTGGATTCCGTTGTTTCCTCAACTCGACGGAATTTCACGGACCTCGCGAATTGTCCAACCATTACAGAATTTTGATTCTCCGGACGCTGTGGAATGTTGTCTCGCGTTGGAATTTATCGTGGAATCAAAAATGGAAAGCAAAATTGCGTGATAAGCAGAAGAACGTGAAATGGTCACGTGGAGTATGATGAATAATGGAATCTGATATTTTCTGACTAAATCTTTTAAATAGAATCTATGATTTTGTTAGTTAATAAAATATATATCTCTGGCGAATAATTATCATCGTATAACGCAAAAGTTGATCGAATCACGGGTTTTCTTAGTAAATGACTACAGCCGAATTCCGATGTCGATTTAGTATATACGGCCGTTATGTAGAATGGAAAGATGTCAGCAGAACGAGAAAATTATCAAGTGGTTTGTCAGGATGGGAAGAGGCACGTATTCATATGTAATCATATGAGGCAAACAGGTTAAGCTATATATTCTCTAAACTGTTTTAACTTGCACAGCTATTGCGTTGTGGTTGATAGCTATACAGAGCTGATAATCGTTGAGTATGGAGTGAGAGTACCAGGATGGTTTGGTTACTACTAACGGGGATGTTTAAGATGCCATATGTTGGCTGTGATTTTGTTATGCAGCTGCAATTTACCGACAAAGCTGTGTACAAGATCTATCCTGCTGGAGAAATGATAAGTTTCGAAATGAGGAATTCCTCAAATGGATATATTGATGGCTTTGATCAGTTCGAAGTGCGTGTGGCGTCACATCCTGTGCTACAGATTCACCACCCGTTATTGTTAGATTAGATCAGATGGTTAGGTGTTATTAGGCCCGTTTTGAAAGATATCGTCTTCAGGCAGGCAGAGTTTGAAGATCAACATGACGTTCTTTAATGTCAGGAAAGTTTCTAAGCTTCGTTTGAATTGATGTATATTCTTACTGGTTCTAATTGCATGTGGGAGTTTGTTCCAAATGTAGGTATATTTCACCAGGAAAAAAAATGAACGGATTTCTCTACGGGATTTAAGAGTTGCCAAAATGAACTCTGTTCCTGATGTTGTACTTTGAGATATGCTGAAGGCGAACCGCGAGTTTGACATTGAATTTATTTATTCAGTTGACACTGACAGCCACAATGAGTCATCAATTCCATCAAGACACGGCTCATCGAGTATAGTTGCAGAATACTGCTCCCTTAAGTAAATTAAACATCCACCGCCACGTCCTGCACCGCGAGTTTTTCGGAACATATGATAACCCATAACATCCAGTTGTATGTTTGAAGTCTCCAGCGTACACCAAGGATTATGTAAGAAGACGGAGGATCTAAAAATCTGCATCTTATTGACCAGTGAGCGTGCATTCAAAAGCAATAAATTTATTGCATCTTCCTTGTTCGATGTCATTTTTAGACCTTTGAAAATATACGAACCAGAAGGGTCTTTGTGATTCAGACTTTTGTGACCTTCCTTTGTCTGATGCGGTTATGGTGAGCGCATCGATAACTAATGGAATATCCCCTGCGTCTGAGTCCATGACAGAAAATTTTGGAAAAGTGTCAGTAAGGTGAATTGGGGCAATGGGGGTATGGGAGGTGGACTGGGCAGGGGAGGTTTAAACGGGGGGTGACGCAATAAAAAAGAGTAAGATTGAGATGAATTGGCTATATCTACCTGCACGTTGTCCGCGAAGGGATCATGGGATGCATATAGGTGAGCATTAATACTGTGGGGGCTGTTTGCATTAAAAGGGGCGTTAAGCATGGGATAAGCAACTCTGGTGGGAATAGCAGGGTTCTGGTGAAGACTCGCTTAAAAAGGTGTGTCGCGTGAGATATTGCTAATGTTTGGAAGAGGCCGAAAATTAAGGGTTGGTAGTAGATACATCCTTTTTCTCCCTGGGTGTGGGTATTGGTTCACATGCTTATTTTTTCCTTGTATTGCGGAGGAGGTAAGCCCGAACGACTAGCAGGATAGTGACTTGAGGAGGGTTTATTGAAGCCAGTGCTCCTCTGACGGCCAATTGTTGAGATTCTTTGGGATGAGTTTGAAGTTGGAGTGCCGGCGTGTGTCTGACTGGTGAATGGTCTGAGCCATACTTTGTCTGATCAAGCCACCGCGTTGACAGGTTGAAATCTAGACGTTCCATTTGGTGCGACATAGGCACACTCATTTACATGCTGTTGTTTGAAAGTTGACTGCTCAACGGAGGTAGCCGTTTCGTAAGGCAGGTTGCTGGAACTCCCTGGGTCTACTGCTAAGTTAATCAAGTCGGCTAGTATGATATCCTCTGTTGTGTCGTTGGTGCTTTTAAGAGGGACAGTGGCAGGCTCAGGTGTGACGCAACAGGACGAAGCTACACAGGGTAAAGCTTCACAATCAGGACCCGATTCATTACCCTTGGACATCGTCTCATCTTGTTTGAGTGTGTCCTTAGCAGCACGCTTGGAGGTGACAGCATTGCGCAATAAGCGACGGTGACATTCCCTCCCAAGCGGCGTTCTATCCTGCATAATTCATATCAGTTTGAGAGAGGTTTTGGACTTGTTGAGGTCCTGACATTGGATGAACTGTCTCGCAGTTGCTTCGCTCTGGAATTTGAACAAAAGCGGACAGCAGATCTTTTGAGTCTTCTTGCGGCGACGAATGCAGGTATAAGATGTCGGGTCTATTTTGGTAATCCTCGTGAGTAGCTCCTTAATGCCATTGAGGTGAAGCATATCTGGCACATTGAGTACGATGGCATTATATGTGCAACGCATCCGTTTTGTGATTTCTGTTGTCAGGGTGTTGAGAAACATGCTTGCACTCCCTAAGTTATCCATCTTGGGACATTACGGCACGTTGAAGATGTAAGAGAGCGAGATAAGATTCTCCTTTAGGGAATCGAATACAGCGTAGCTTGTTTTTAGTTTGGCAAGTTCAGCCTCCAGTTGAGATACCTTACCAAATAACTCCGCCAATACATTGTCTAGGGGGATAGAGCAGTTCTTAGTTACAGGAGTGTTGGTGGGAACCACCAGTTTATCTTCACCCCATTCGAGGCAGCATCTTTGGAAGGGCCTTTACAAGTTTTCAATCTAGAGCATTTGCTCTTAGGTCGTTCAATATCTACCTTAGAGCTAGAACAAGTGGTTTTGACAGCGGACGATCTTGTTTCACTACCGGTGATCACACGTTTTCATATAAGAATATTTCTCAAACACACGTCGATGTAGATAGAATTCAATCAGATTGAACGGTACAATAGTTGTCAAATATAACAGTTATATGGGAAACTTCAAATAAAATATCCACGCAGTAATTGCTTGCCCTTTTCGAATCGCCCGCGTAGCTGACTATCATCATCATTTCATGATATATATTCACAGGCATTTCATTCATTTGTTCGAACTAATCGAACTGGTTGTTGGCAATAGAGCGTGTTTACCGCAATCGTGTCTTTCATGTCTCCGCACAAGTTAGACTAGTGGAAGCCGCATAGCAGAAACCCAGGCCTCGCAGTCAAGCAGTATTAGAAAGTTTGGCAAGGGAAAGGTGCGTTACATCAGTGGCGACACAGGTCAAACCTAACCCAATAATGACCATCTCCATGAAGCAGATGCAGGCGCTCCTTCAACAGCAGCAGAAGATTTTCGAGTAGTCGCAGGCGAAGCTTATTAAAATGTTGACGCAGAAGTTTTCGAGTCAGTCATTGAGAGTTGCAAACTAGGACCAGTTACCTACACCAGAATCGATGATCCAACAAGTCAGTGAATTTCATTTTGATGCTATGGGTGGAATCACGTTTGACTCTTGGTTCCATAAATATGAAGATATTTTTCGTGTGGAGATGGCACAGCTTCCCGAAGACAGGAAAGTCAGACTACTACTGAGAAGACTTGGCACAACAGAACACGAACGATTCGTGAATTTCATCTTGCCTAAACATCCCAGAGATTTAACCTTTGAAGAAACCACAAGGACGCTGTCACAGATTTTCGGTGAGCAATCACCTTTGTTTAATATGCGATATCATTGTCTGAACTTAACAAAGAATCCTAGCAATGACTGGATACATTATGCAGCTAATGTCAATCGGGAATGCGAACGCGCCAAACTTCATAGCATGACGAACGACCAGTTTAAGTGTCTCATTTTTGTATGCGGCTTACATACACCCCAGGACGCAGATATTCGGACTAGAATTTTGAACAAGATTGAGCAGTGCCCAGATATCACCCTTCAGAATGTCACAACGGAAGGCCAACGACTGGTCAGCCTGAAACACGACACGGCAATGATTCAGCAAGCTACTTCATCGGGTTCTTCAGAAATGATTTATGCAGTCAGCAGCAAGAACACGACTAACGAAACAAGCCGTCAGCCGACAATAAATTCAAAACAACCGTCAGCATGCTGGTATTGCAATGAATGGCACTTTACTTGTCTCTGTCCGTTTAAAAATCATATATGCGACAGATGTGGGAAAAGAGGCCACAAACAAATATGCTGTCGCGCACCCGTGCAACCATCCCGACGTCAAGGAAACTTTCACAGGCGTCCGAAGTTCTCACCCCGCAAGTCAAAGGCGGTCACCGCAACATTAAAAATGATGGCAAATCTAGACGCCAGTACGTTAATCTTTGCATTAACGGCGTGTCTACTCGCTTGCAACTAGACACTGATTCTGATGTCACACTGATTGCCCGTGATACACGGCGAAAGCTTGGGCGACCTCCACTGCTATCAACGCATCATACGGCTCGGGACGCCTCGGACAGAAACTTGAAGCCAGCCGAGGAAGTAACATGTGATGTGACGTTTGGAGACAGCCGAATCAAAGCCTGTTGTTTCGTCACAGATCATCCAGGTTTAGATCTACTGGTGCTTGATTGGATGAAAGAGTTGAAATGACTGGATCAGCCGGTAAAAAGCATTTGTAATCAAACGAAACTACATAGTCGGTCAGAAACTCCGCCTAGTCGCGATACACCAGGGGGAATCTCGCCAGCTGAATGTATGTTCGGAAGGAAAATTCGCACAAGGGTCGACAATATCAGACCACCAGTCACATTCGCCAACGAATTACACAGAGCAGGCTATGAAGAATGCATACGGCGTTTCAATATTGGCGACTCAGTGCTTGCGCGAGGTCAAAATAAATGGACACCTGCAGTGATCTCAAAACGCAAGGATAAGGTGATCTATGAAGTCATTGTCGAAGAAGACACCTGAAGGAGACATATCGATCAGTTACGGTGGAACACTGACTTACTTTCGAGCAAACCAGATTCAGCTTCATCAGATCGGGACATTCTCTTGGACACCTTTGATTTGGAAAAGAGGGCTGACGGGCCGCTGTCAATCATCAGCGAGTTACACCAAGCTCCTTTACTCTTAGACGGTCCAAAAGAACAAGAAAGCCCGTGAACTCCTTACAAGTGGATCCAAGATGTCAGTCCTATGATACATGCCGAAAAAGGGGAGGTGTTAGGAGGCAAACTCACCAAAACAATCCAGTTAGGACGTCGGTAACGGCTGAGTAAACCAGTCATCATTTCAAACCATCCAGGGCCGTGGTGACGGCTGACGAAATCAGACAGCAATATGCGGAAAGACGAGTAATTACTGCGTGGATAGTTAATTTAGAGTTTCTCATATAAATGCCATTTTTGACCATTTTTACCGTGCATCTACTTACATTTTATCCAACTCCACGTCTGTTTGAGAAATATTCTTATATGAAAACGTGTGATCACCGGTAGTGAAACAAGATCGTCCGCTGTCAAAACCACTTGTTCTAGCTCTAAGGTAGATATTGAACGACCTAAGAGCAAATGCTCTAGATTGAAAACTTGTAAAGGCCCTTCCAAAGATGCTGCCTCGAATGGGGTGAAGATAAACTGGTGGTTCCCACCAACACTCCTGTAACTAAGAACTGCTCTATCCCCCTAGACAATGTATTGGCGGAGTTATTTGGTAAGGTATCTCAACTGGAGGCTGAACTTGCCAAACTAAAAACAAGCTACGCTGTATTCGATTCCCTAAAGGAGAATCTTATCTCGCTCTCTTACATCTTCAACGTGCCGTAATGTCCCAAGATGGATAACTTAGGGAGTGCAAGCATGTTTCTCAACACCCTGACAACAGAAATCACAAAACGGATGCGTTGCACATATAATGCCATCNTATGGAGCACCAACTCGGTGCCCACTGGTGCCCTCTAGCCTTTTCCTCTAAACAGTTGCAACCAACTGAGTCGCGGTATAGTAACAATAATAATGCTGTATTTCTCAGCACATCTGTGAGAAACACGCTCGGATAAGCGTGATCAATACACACGTTTTAACTTGAACCCCATACCGTACATATAATTGGTAATTGTACAATACACCAATCATGGAAATAGAGTAATCAAACGGACAAAATAATAGGGGATACTCTAACCTATGAAGGGGTAGTTGGCTCATATGCTTCTGAAAATAAAGTTCTCAAAATTTTTAGTATTCGTTGAAAAATGTTGAGTTGTTACATCAATTCTTGCTTCACAAGGTTAACGTTGGCCTTATGTTCAAGGCCGTGGAAGACAAAAAAATTCAGAATGAAGAAAATGAACAGCCGAAGAAGTTCGCCATCTGTTGATGCAGACGGCCCCGAAAAAGTATGTAGAAGCTTCTGAGGAGATGAAGGAAGATAGGTAGGTACTAATTTTTCCGGGGAAATGGACAATCTTCTGGGCTGGATTCCGTTGTTTCCTCAACTCGACGGAATTTCACGGACCTCGCGAATTGTCCAACCATTACAGAATTTTGATTCTCCGGACGCTGTGGAATGTTGTCTCGCGTTGGAATTTATCGTGGAATCAAAAATGGAAAGCAAAATTGCGTGATAAGCAGAAGAACGTGAAATGGTCACGTGGAGTATGATGAATAATGGAATCTGATATTTTCTGACTAAATCTTTTAAATAGAATCTATGATTTTGTTAGTTAATAAAATATATATCTCTGGCGAATAATTATCATCGTATAACGCAAAAGTTGATCGAATCACGGGTTTTCTTAGTAAATGACTACAGCCGAATTCCGATGTCGATTTAGTATATACGGCCGTTATGTAGAATGGAAAGATGTCAGCAGAACGAGAAAATTATCAAGTGGTTTGTCAGGATGGGAAGAGGCACGTATTCATATGTAATCATATGAGGCAAACAGGTTAAGCTATATATTCTCTAAACTGTTTTAACTTGCACAGCTATTGCGTTGTGGTTGATAGCTATACAGAGCTGATAATCGTTGAGTATGGAGTGAGAGTACCAGGATGGTTTGGTTACTACTAACGGGGATGTTTAAGATGCCATATGTTGGCTGTGATTTTGTTATGCAGCTGCAATTTACCGACAAAGCTGTGTACAAGATCTATCCTGCTGGAGAAATGATAAGTTTCGAAATGAGGAATTCCTCAAATGGATATATTGATGGCTTTGATCAGTTCGAAGTGCGTGTGGCGTCACATCCTGTGCTACAGATTCACCACCCGTTATTGTTAGATTAGATCAGATGGTTAGGTGTTATTAGGCCCGTTTTGAAAGATATCGTCTTCAGGCAGGCAGAGTTTGAAGATCAACATGACGTTCTTTAATGTCAGGAAAGTTTCTAAGCTTCGTTTGAATTGATGTATATTCTTACTGGTTCTAATTGCATGTGGGAGTTTGTTCCAAATGTAGGTATATTTCACCAGGAAAAAAAATGAACGGATTTCTCTACGGGATTTAAGAGTTGCCAAAGTGAACTCTGTTCCTGATGTTGTACTTTGAGATATGCTGAAGGCGAACCGCGAGTTTGACATTGAATTTATTTATTCAGTTGACACTGACAGCCACAATGAGTCATCAATTCCATCAAGACACGGCTCATCGAGTATAGTTGCAGAATACTGCTCCCTTAAGTAAATTAAACATCCACCGCCACGTCCTGCACCGCGAGTTTTTCGGAACATATGATAACCCATAACATCCAGTTGTATGTTTGAAGTCTCCAGCGTACACCAAGGATTATGTAAGAAGACGGAGGATCTAAAAATCTGCATCTTATTGACCAGTGAGCGTGCATTCAAAAGCAATAAATTTATTGCATCTTCCTTGTTCGATGTCATTTTTAGACCTTTGAAAATATACGAACCAGAAGGGTCTTTGTGATTCAGACTTTTGTGACCTTCCTTTGTCTGATGCGGTTATGGTGAGCGCATCGATAACTAATGGAATATCCCCTGCGTCTGAGTCCATGACAGAAAATTTTGGAAAAGTGTCAGTAAGGTGAATTGGGGCAATGGGGGTATGGGAGGTGGACTGGGCAGGGGAGGTTTAAACGGGGGGTGACGCAATAAAAAAGAGTAAGATTGAGATGAATTGGCTATATCTACCTGCACGTTGTCCGCGAAGGGATCATGGGATGCATATAGGTGAGCATTAATACTGTGGGGGCTGTTTGCATTAAAAGGGGCGTTAAGCATGGGATAAGCAACTCTGGTGGGAATAGCAGGGTTCTGGTGAAGACTCGCTTAAAAAGGTGTGTCGCGTGAGATATTGCTAATGTTTGGAAGAGGCCGAAAATTAAGGGTTGGTAGTAGATACATCCTTTTTCTCCCTGGGTGTGGGTATTGGTTCACATGCTTATTTTTTCCTTGTATTGCGGAGGAGGTAAGCCCGAACGACTAGCAGGATAGTGACTTGAGGAGGGTTTATTGAAGCCAGTGCTCCTCTGACGGCCAATTGTTGAGATTCTTTGGGATGAGTTTGAAGTTGGAGTGCCGGCGTGTGTCTGACTGGTGAATGGTCTGAGCCATACTTTGTCTGATCAAGCCACCGCGTTGACAGGTTGAAATCTAGACGTTCCATTTGGTGCGACATAGGCACACTCATTTACATGCTGTTGTTTGAAAGTTGACTGCTCAACGGAGGTAGCCGTTTCGTAAGGCAGGTTGCTGGAACTCCCTGGGTCTACTGCTAAGTTAATCAAGTCGGCTAGTATGATATCCTCTGTTGTGTCGTTGGTGCTTTTAAGAGGGACAGTGGCAGGCTCAGGTGTGACGCAACAGGACGAAGCTACACAGGGTAAAGCTTCACAATCAGGACCCGATTCATTACCCTTGGACATCGTCTCATCTTGTTTGAGTGTGTCCTTAGCAGCACGCTTGGAGGTGACAGCATTGCGCAATAAGCGACGGTGACATTCCCTCCCAAGCGGCGTTCTATCCTGCATAATTCATATCAGTTTGAGAGAGGTTTTGGACTTGTTGAGGTCCTGACATTGGATGAACTGTCTCGCAGTTGCTTCGCTCTGGAATTTGAACAAAAGCGGACAGCAGATCTTTTGAGTCTTCTTGCGGCGACGAATGCAGGTATAAGATGTCGGGTCTATTTTGGTAATCCTCGTGAGTAGCTCCTTAATGCCATTGAGGTGAAGCATATCTGGCACATTGAGTACGATGGCATTATATGTGCAACGCATCCGTTTTGTGATTTCTGTTGTCAGGGTGTTGAGAAACATGCTTGCACTCCCTAAGTTATCCATCTTGGGACATTACGGCACGTTGAAGATGTAAGAGAGCGAGATAAGATTCTCCTTTAGGGAATCGAATACAGCGTAGCTTGTTTTTAGTTTGGCAAGTTCAGCCTCCAGTTGAGATACCTTACCAAATAACTCCGCCAATACATTGTCTAGGGGGATAGAGCAGTTCTTAGTTACAGGAGTGTTGGTGGGAACCACCAGTTTATCTTCACCCCATTCGAGGCAGCATCTTTGGAAGGGCCTTTACAAGTTTTCAATCTAGAGCATTTGCTCTTAGGTCGTTCAATATCTACCTTAGAGCTAGAACAAGTGGTTTTGACAGCGGACGATCTTGTTTCACTACCGGTGATCACACGTTTTCATATAAGAATATTTCTCAAACACACGTCGATGTAGATAGAATTCAATCAGATTGAACGGTACAATAGTTGTCAAATATAACAGTTATATGGGAAACTTCAAATAAAATATCCACGCAGTAATTGCTTGCCCTTTTCGAATCGCCCGCGTAGCTGACTATCATCATCATTTCATGATATATATTCACAGGCATTTCATTCATTTGTTCGAACTAATCGAACTGGTTGTTGGCAATAGAGCGTGTTTACCGCAATCGTGTCTTTCATGTCTCCGCACAAGTTAGACTAGTGGAAGCCGCATAGCAGAAACCCAGGCCTCGCAGTCAAGCAGTATTAGAAAGTTTGGCAAGGGAAAGGTGCGTTACATCAGTGGCGACACAGGTCAAACCTAACCCAATAATGACCATCTCCATGAAGCAGATGCAGGCGCTCCTTCAACAGCAGCAGAAGATTTTCGAGTAGTCGCAGGCGAAGCTTATTAAAATGTTGACGCAGAAGTTTTCGAGTCAGTCATTGAGAGTTGCAAACTAGGACCAGTTACCTACACCAGAATCGATGATCCAACAAGTCAGTGAATTTCATTTTGATGCTATGGGTGGAATCACGTTTGACTCTTGGTTCCATAAATATGAAGATATTTTTCGTGTGGAGATGGCACAGCTTCCCGAAGACAGGAAAGTCAGACTACTACTGAGAAGACTTGGCACAACAGAACACGAACGATTCGTGAATTTCATCTTGCCTAAACATCCCAGAGATTTAACCTTTGAAGAAACCACAAGGACGCTGTCACAGATTTTCGGTGAGCAATCACCTTTGTTNTATCACTGTCTGAAGTTAACAAAGAATCCTAGCGATGACTGGATACAGTGTGCAGCTAATGTCAATCGGGAATGAAAACGTTCCAACCTTCGTAGCACGTCGGACGATCAATTCAAGTGTCTACTTTTTGTATGCGGTTTGCATTCACCCAAAGATGTAGACATTCGGACTAGAATTTTGAACAAAATCGAGCACTGTCCAGATATCACCCTTCAGAGTTTCACAACAGAATGCCAACGACTCGTTAACCTGAAACACGACACGGCAATGATTAAGCAGGCTACTTCATCGGGTCCTTCAGAAATGATGTATGCAGTCAGCAGCAAGAACACGACTAAAGAAACAAGCCGCCAGCCAGCAATAGATTCAGAACTACCATCAGCATGCTGATATTGCAAAGAATGGCACTTACCCGTCTCTATCCATTCAAAAATCACATATGCAACAGATGTGGGGAAAAAAGTCATAAAGAAATATGCTGTCGCGCACTCGTGCAACCATCCCGACGTCAAAGAAACTTTCACAGGCGCCAGAAGTTCTCCTCCAGGAAGTCGAAGGCGGTCACCGCAACATTTAAAATTGGTGGTCAATCCAGACGCAAGTACGTTACTCTTTGCA